>JAKOGI010001983.1:150000-155300 GCA_029747015.1 Carnegiea gigantea
ATTAATATTTTTCTTAACAACATAACTTTTTGTAAATATGTGTACTTATTTTTATGTATCAGATGATTTAATACACATCATTATGAAATCTTATTTGGGGCCAATTTGTCGTTTTAGCTAAACCTGGTAAAACTGACCCGAGATCCACAACCTCAACCGAACGACCCGAACCCAGACTCAACTCAACATCCAAAATAGCTTCATCCGAAAGTGGATCTGAAACCCGAATTAATCTGAACCGAATTATATTCGACCTGAAATTTTCTACAAAATTGCTTAGTTTTGCATGACAAGCGTGTTGGACTAAAATCGATTGACCCGAAGTCAACCCAAACCGAAGTTCACCCAAACCGGCCCGACCCGATTCGAAACACGATCAGACCCAAATTTAACCCGACCCATATTAGAACCGAATAATCCATTTGCCAGGTCTAGTCTTAGTAATGCAACACAAACTGAAATGAAACACGCTCACTTAACTTTATTAAATTATGATTAATTAAAGTAACTAACATAAATGGTTCGGATATTACAACGTTCATGACTTGCACTATAAGTTAATTAGTATTGCGATCATGATGATGCTAAGATTGAGCTTGAGATCTCTTGCATTAAAAGGTGTTGATCCCATATCAAGCTGAGGATGATCAGTGACAGACAAATGAAGTCAAGCTACAAATGAAGCATACAACAGCCTACTCCAAATTGTCAGGCACAGCACACCAGGGAGACACCAACGAATACAATCAGTAAAAGCCCTAAGATTAACCTTCTTTTAAGTCCATTCTTCCACTGCATGCTCTTATAAACTGAAGGATGTGCATCCCTTCTATACTGAGACAATTTGGTTATGTTCAAGTACTTTACTACTCGTGTAATTTTTGTTCTATCTCTTCGATCAATCTCTCGATAACTTGGATCAATGACTTGGGAAACTTTGATATGCAGCCCTCTTCATCTTTGTCTGCATTGGGTCGGGTTGAGTTGAAGGCTTGAAGCACCATTGTGTTTTGTGCTCCGAAGATTATGTGCTCCTAAAGGAGAGATGTGTTTTCCGATCCTTGGATTGACATTGTTTTTTGAGACCCATCCTGCCCATGTTGTCATGCATAGATTGAATGCTTGCTCTATTGGCATGTCCTCTATCAACTCGCCCTTGCATTGGAACAAATCCCGCCTATTAGTGGAATTGTGCAACATCGTAGGTTCAATAATTAGGTTATCAAACCACGCTGTGAAATGAATGTTTACTATTGTCTAGTAATGGGATAGATCTTATGTATGTTTGGTTGTTGTTTAGGTTTAGGCATTGGAAATGTAGCAGATCTTACCCTGACAAAAATTAACTATGCCTAATCTAGATTAATTGATATGCACGCGTGCTTGCAGAGGTAAGACCCGCTCAAACGCATTGGGTCTTATTTCTGATACTTCCTGTTTGGTTCGCCATCAACATGAAATATATTTTGTGTCAGCCTATGTATGTGCTTTGAATGAAATCGTTACTTGTTTGAACTATTCAATTTGACACAATGAGCTGAACTTATTAGCGTTTAGCAATTTAAAATTTGTATGCAATTTGTGGTTATTTACCCCGGGGGGACATTTATGAAGGCATGAGACATCAAAGTCAGCAATATAATGACGTATGACTCCATACAAATTTGTATAAGATCATTTAACAGAATTCAAATCTAAGTTCATACACTGATCAAGAATGTAATTATATCTAGTGGGAGATATTTTTAGCCAAACCTAAATCAATTTTCAGAATCTAAGTTCAACAAATCCCACATAATGCAAGAATAGGGCCATGTCATCCGCAAAATGCAAAAGGAAATCCAACAACATTTGGAAGAGGACTTCTGGGCAAGCGATATAAAAGTTGAAAAAGATGAAAGAGTAGCAGCGGACTCAGAAAATTTGCCTAAAGATGTCTATTTTTGAATAATATTAGATTCTAAAAGTATCAAGTATTTATCATGAATGCCCACTTTAAATGATTTTAAGATACTTTGGAATTTTTATATGAAAGTTTTAACAAATTTTTCGGGTTAACGATTGCCGAGACATCTTCCCGACAACATCAATCAGCCCTTGTGCTTGACATACACCAATGTTTATTTTTCATGAAATAAGATATTTTAATTTACATCATCTTAGCTTTTAATTTTTGAAAAACCTCCAAAGAAAAACCAGAAACTCTTTTTTTGGGGGATTCTTAGACAATCTATTGATGTGTCAACGGTGGATGTGCTATCCACTAATTACACTGGATGATGTTTCAACACTTTCAAGTTTTATAATAATTTCCCCCAAAAAAAAAAAAAAAAGAAAGCGGACGGCGTGCATATTTGATAACGAAGTTTGCGCATTAGTCTGGTGCAACTTCACGATGTCGTGCAACCAAACACTTGCATTTAGTTAAGCTAATAGTTGCATAGAACATGCACCGCTCAATCTTCCAATAAACAATAAAGAATTTAGGCATTAAGCTAGAAGCTTTCTATATAAAGCTACCGCATGCTTTCCATCAAATATAACACTCGAAACATTCTTGAGCATCCATTACTGCAAACATGGATCTCAAGTACCTCCTTTCTTTGTCAACTTTTCTTCTCTTATCATTGATAGCTGTAGCTTCAGCTAGCGAGTATCGCTCCATGTACTCGTCGCCACCAGCAGATTACACACCTTCATCTGACGAAGTGGTTGAGGCTCCAGAACCAAGGTACTCAGCTTCGGAAGAGCATGAGACTCCAGTTTATGCACCATCACCAAGCTATGCTCCAGAACCTGAGATCCCAGCATATGCTTTGGAGTCTGAGGCTCCGGCACCGGGGTACTCAACTTCAGAAGAGTATGGGACTCCAGTTTATGCACCATCACCAAGCTATACCCCAGAACCTGAGATACCAGCATATGCTTTGGAGTCTAAGGCTCCGGCACCAGGGTACTCAACTTCAGAAGAGTATGAAACTCCAGTTTATGCACCAGCACCAAGCTATACCCCAGAACCTGAGATCCCAGCATATGCTTTGGAGTCTGAGACTCCAGCATACGCACCAGAACCCAGCTACACGACGTCCCCAGTTTATAGCCCACCACCAACGAAGTACAAGGCTTCGACTTACACTCCAACCAAATCTTATAGCCCATCATATACTCCAAGCCCAGTATACAACCCATCTCCTAAGTATGAGACTCCATCTTACACTCCTAAGTATAACCCAAGCCCTGATTACATCCCATTGCCCAAGTACAAGACTCCATCCTACACCCCTAGCCCAGTTTACAGTCCGTCTCCTAAATATGAGACTCCATCATACACTTCACCAGCCCCAATATACACTCCGTCCCCAAAATATGTGACTCCTTATATCCCAAGCCCAGTTTATAAGCCTTCCCCTAAGTATAAGACCCCGTCATACACTCCAAGCCGTATTTACAGTCCCTCTCCTAAGTATGAGACCCCATCATACACACCGAAGTATACCCCAACTTACACTTCAAGCTCTGTCTATAGCCCCTCTCCAAAATACGAGGCCCCATCATACACCCTATCTCCCACATATGAGACTCCATCATACTCTCCACCCTACAAATACACCAAGGTCCTATCCACTCTCTACGGTGTTCAAGGCGTCATTTATTGTAAATCTTGCTATAATCTGACACCCATTGAAGGTAAGTTCCCTTGTAGTTAGTGAATTTAATTTTTCAATTTCATCGTTCCCTTTTTAGTTGGAACAAATATTCATCAAGCTTCGTCGGTTTGTTAAGCCTCGCTAGTTGCTGTGGCTATAATAAGAAAGCATTTGGTGCAGGTGCTGTGGCTAAAATCTCCTGTGAAGCAAAGAATGGATACAAGTCAGCAACATTCTCCATGCTAACTCCCAAAACAGATAAAAATGGTTACTTCTTAGCAACATTTTCCCCAGAACAACTTGGAGATTTGGAGCCAACAGAATGCAAAGTCTACCTTGAAAGCTCTCCTGCCTACACTTGTAATATCGCCACCAACACTAACCAAGGAATTTCTGGAGCTCCCCTGTCTTATGCAACCAAGATCGTAAACTACCAGGAAACATACAACTTGGAGCTCTACTCTGTCCCAACTTTTGCTTACATGTCAACCACAAAGTGTGAAAAGCCCATTTACATTCCAACATACTACTCGCCAATGTACACTCCAAAACCAAGCTACAAAGCCCCAACCTACATGCCAAAGTCAACTTACAAGGCTTCAACATACACCCCATCAACATACACTCCAAAGTCGAGTTACAAGGCTCCAACTTACACCCCATCAAACTATGCTCCGAAGTCAAGCTATGAAGCTCCAGCTAACACTCCACCGACCTACACTCCAAAATCGAGCTACACCCCTTCGGTCTATGCTCCAAAGTCGAGTTACAAGACTCCAACATACTCTCCATCAACCTATGCCCCAAGCTACAAAGCTCCAAAGTCAAGCTATGAAGCCCCAACTTATGCTCCAAAGGCTGAGTACAAATCCCCTTCCTCTACAAACTACGGCTACTAGTCATGTGAACCCATAAATTATGATTTGATTATTTAACCATTATCTACCACTTACGATACTTTATTGCTAGTTTTATTTTTACTGAAGGGTATGTATTACCCTTGTCATTGTAATGATCATATGAGGATACCTGCAACACTTATATTTATTTCATACTCTTTTTTTTGAATGAGCGAGTATTCCCCCCTCCCCCCAGGGGGGATCATATGGAGGTTTTGGGAAACTATAGTGCCAACAGCAAGGTTTCAAGAACACTACCGAAGAGCAGTTGGCCACTGCTGCCTTCCCCCATACTTCCCACCCGAGTTCAACTCGGGGGGACGCAAATGTTGTGCTTTGTGCACAAAACTTTGCGGTTGGGGCTGGATTCCTGGACAGCTTGCCTGGGCTTTGGTATCCCTTACCCCTTGGCCTATTAAGGTTCATTGGGTATTCCTGAGATAGGGGTTTGATGGTCTAAGCCCATTTACCATTACCAAAAAAAAAAAGGGTTCAAGAACACTAGATGAAAGCTTATGGACAATGGTTATATCGAAATTGAGTTGCTAGTAATTAAGTTGAAAACACATCCTGTAATCTAAAATTAAAGAGATTACCTTGCGCTAGATGAAAGCTTAAAATAATAGATTAAGACCTACAAATTCACCATCCAAAAAAAAAAAGGAAAAAACCAGAAAGCTATAAATTTGTAACTAATCTAACTGACCGAACATAATCTTGGAGACAGGTTCTTGGAAAAAGCAAACTATTTTTT
>JAKOGI010001984.1:0-2500 GCA_029747015.1 Carnegiea gigantea
ATATATATATATATATATATGTGTGTGTGTGTGTGTATATATATGTCCATACGCACATGTGACATGATAAAAATTTTCCCCTCTCTCGCCCTCTCCTTTTTCCTTAAATTTTCGCTGTGTGGCCTTTGTTCTTGGTTTTCAACTGTCTATCTCGATTTTCTGTTCGTGCTCTTCTCTTGCTCGAAATTGTTGCGTACAATTGCATTCATCGGTGTTATTTCAGGCTTTTTCATTAAGGTTTTGTTTGTATTTCGTGTTCGTAGCTTTTATTACAAAATTCATTATTGATAATTCATGTTTACAGGTTGTTCTTTGTAATTTGCTGCGATTTCTTCGAGTTTGTTATTTTTGTTAAGGATTGATATGATACTGTAATTGAATCACTGTAATTTGTTTCAGTTTTTAGGCACAAATCGTCATGTTAATCAAGATTTAGGGTTTATCAGTAAGTCTATTGCAATTTTGGCTTTTATTTTGTGAATTTTAATCTCATAGCAAGTGTTGTATGTTCGCTTTTTGTACGTATATGGATCTAGAATTTTTGCTTTTGATGATTTTGATTTTTTAAATTTTACACATTTGCTTGTTTTTAAGTTCTGCTAAAACTGCTTTTATAATTATTGATCACTACAAACGTACGTAGTGGTCAATAGGTGTAATTGTAGTGATCATCTAAATATGTATGTAGTTTTTTCATCATTGTTGTTATTTAATGTTTCTTTGTTTGATGATCAATAGTTTTGTTACTAGTGATCACTAGCGATAAGATTGGTGATCTGTTAAATACTTGCTCAGGTGTTGAATAAATATTTAATTTTTTGCATTGTTGTCGAAATTTATTGCTTCTACTATTGGTGATTAGTAGATGTGTTATTAGTGATCAATACCTTTCTGATCAGTGATCATTTGTCATATGATTAGTGATCTCATAAATAAATGTTTAGTTTTTCTACAATTGCTTCTCCATCTTAGTTGCTATGTTCTTGGTGCTCTACAGACATGTTGTTCGTGATCTCTTTAATAAGTGTTTAATTATTTCAAGCTGCTTTTAGAACTTCCTGATTTTATAATTAGTGATCAATAGAGCTATTATTAGTGATATGTAGATTGTTGATTGGTGATCGATTATTATAGAGTAGTGATCTCTTGGTTTTCTTACCTTTATTTCATTTTCTTTACTTTTGTTTATAACAAATGGTTAGTACAAGGGGCAGTCAAACTTCAATAAGGCTTGCTGATCTCAAGAGGATCTTGGAGCTGGAACTCAAATTAAGGAAAGGTAGTGGTGAATAATTTATGTTCTTTTCCTAGTGCATTTGGTTGTATTGATGGTTAAGAATACTCAGCTTACTTTATTAAAATAACTTATGCAGTCAACAGCTTAGACCGTAGTTGTCTGAAGTAGCAAAAAGGGATACAAAGTAAAGGACAAGTCGAACTTGGGTGCAAAGACTACATCTGACAGCAAACCAACATATTTATGTTGAACAGCATAATAGATATAGTGATCACCAAACATGGCTACAATGATCACCAAACAGAGCTGTAATGATCACCAAAACTAGAACTGTTGATCACCAATTGGTATCATTCATAGAAACACATTCATTGAGAATATTTTTCTTGAGAATATTTTCTTTGAGAATATTTTTCATGCAAAACAAACATATTTATGTTGAACAACATAAATAGATATAATGATCACCAAACATGACTGTAATGATCACCAAACAAAGCTGTAATGATCATTAAAACTAGAACTATTGATCACCAATTGATATAATTCATAGAAACATATACTGTAATTATTAATAATGATAAACCACAAATTCAACAAAATAATGATCATCAAACTATCTCTCACATTTTTCATGCATAACCAATATGGTGGTCGCCACAAAAAGATCCTGTGATCACCAAACACAGTTCTATTAATCACTAAAATGTGTATTATTGATCACGAAATCAGTTTCTAACTATATATTATGACTTTGCATACACATTCCTAACATTTTATCAGTTGATCATCAAAAAGAACACTAATGATCAGTGAAAGCAATCCTAATGATCACTAACTAATACCCTCAATTCGGTCAAATCTGAACACATTTTGTGATCTATAAGCATAAAACTAGCATAATGCACCGATTAAATATCATGCCCCCAAAAAAAAAAAAGGTTCAGCATCCCACCCCTCTTAACACTAAAAGAGTCTCTTTCAACAAGTTTAAAATTAGTGACCAACAGTTATGTTATTAGTGATCTATAAGTATAAAATTAAGCGATGAACTTTATAATATTGTTTACTAGTTCAGTCAGTGCTTATAATTCTATACATGTAATTTTAGTGAAAAACAGGCATGTTGAATAGGAATAATATTTGTGATCACACATGTTACTCCTTTCTAACAACATGTAATTATCTCATTGTATATTTGGTGATTAATAGACATGTGTTTTATGATCAGTTGGTTTCAAATTAATGATCAAATGACCGAGT
>JAKOGI010001984.1:5000-7500 GCA_029747015.1 Carnegiea gigantea
TCTTGTACCCACCGTGGTGGCCCATCCCTCATCGGCAGCATCTAATGGACCAATTCTCGAATGAAGCTTAGATTTGTATTTTTTTGTTCAAAGTATTGTTGGATTACTCGAGAAATTTGCTAAAAGGTGTGAACTTTTATGTTGAAAATATGACTTGAGATATAGTGTGATGTACATTTGATCTTAATCTAGAAATTTGGGTACATTGTTGGATTGTTGTAGGAGAAGTTTGCCACAAAAAAGAGAAGTTGAATTTTTTGTTATGAAATTCTGATTTGAGTAGCTGGATAAACTTGAAGCTCATGTTGGGTGTTATTTGAAATGTATAGGCTATGGAAAAGTGAAATACATATGGTTCATGTTGTAATTATATTGAGTTTTCTTTGAATTGTTTTGGATTTGACTGAGCTTGTATTAGCACATAAACATTATAAATTGTTGTCTTTGCTTCTATATATTTCTTTGGCTTTAGCATGGTTCTAGTTAGGTTGTTTCTATCCCTTGTTGGTGTTCATGAATATAAAACCAGGGCTTTGGTCAGTGAACTTGATTTAGCTTGTTGTAGTTCATGCTGCTTATGTAAGTATATAAACAAGTCCATTAGCTCACATGGCAAAGCATTTGTGTAATTGCATTAAAGATATAGAGCAATTTTCTCTCACTTATCGTTAGGAAGGAAACATGTAAGCTTTGTTATACTATGTGACATCATTTTCCTATTTCGATAATTGGTATAGATAAGCATCCTACATCCCATCTCAGAAACTTGTTTTATGCATAGTTATTGGTAGGTTCTGTTGTCATACTTATGTAACACCTGAAAAAGGATGCATAAGTTCAATGCATCACTCCAGATATTGGTCAACTAAAGAAACAAAGTCACATAATGCCTATGTAGGAATTGAACCTACATCCTTTGTGCAATTACACAATTGCTCTACCATTTGAAGTAATAGGCTAGTATAACATTGGCTAATGAAGTACACAACTTTTATGCAATCGCCACATGGAAACAAGGCCAAGAACTTAAATAATAGCATTATGTGATATGCTTGACATCAACCAATGCCCAAGAGAACTTTTATATCACTGTTGCGGCATCACTTTACAATTGTAAGTGTAAGGAATTGTACACACAGTCACAACATCTTAGCATTCAAGAACCAAAATTTGAACACAAGTGACATCTTCCATTCACACTAGTACTTTAGAAAACCAAAGCCACCATCCTGTAAATCCCTTTAAAGCTTGCAGAGGAAAGCCAACACTTGGCACCAAAATCAGGCCAATTTGAACAAAAACAATTCTTATCTGACAACAACCATTGCAAACTAATATGAAATTCCAAAATTCTTCAATTCAATCTCCCAGCTAAAAAGTCATATCTCACTCATGAATCTAAACACCATAACAATAAGTAGAACCCTAGTTCTCTCCAATTAAGAAATAACAAGGCAATTTTTCAATAAATATGCATAGAAATGTAATAAATTTCTTAGAACATGACAAAGTTATCTAAATTCAATTTGGCCAATACACTTAAGTTCCTCATTCTAGTAACATGCTTCTGATTGAGCGGAACTACTAGAGGAGGTGCAGAGTTGAGCAACATAATTTCAATAAATACGCTTCATTTCTTCAATCTGGCCAATATGCTTAATTTCCTCAAAACCCTCATTTTTGAAATCCCTTGAACGAAAAGAGGTGGGCATTGAGCTGAGCACCAAAATTTCAAATTTGAGAGGAACTATTAGAGGCGATCGCCGGGGAACGACGGTTGGGTTAGTGGATTTCAGTAGCCAAAGCTATAGTCAAATACACAGATTAACACGGAGAGAGAGGTAGAGTTATATAGAGTATAGAAAAAAGGAGGCAGACACAGAAGTGAGATGCAACACATGGCTAAAATGCTCTTTTCAATTCAAACCCTTAGATCAAGAATGTATGACTAAGATTGAATGTTCTTACCTAATGAGTAGTGTTTAAAAGAGAGTGCTTACTTGAACCCTCCCATATACATACATACATAACAACCATATTATAGATAATATATATATATATATATATATATATACGATATATATATATGATATATACACACAAACACACACACACATCACAACACACACATACATATACAGATATATGTACATAAATTATGTATATATCTATGTGTGTGTGTATTATATATATATGTATATGAATATTATATATATATATATATATATATATATATATATATATATATATATATATACATGAAACACCCTATATATATCATATCTATATAGATATATATATATATATACTATATATATATGTGACCATAATATATAAATATGTTACATATATATATATATAGATATATAGATATATATGTATATATTATACACACCACAACACACACATATATATATATATAACATATATATATATATAGATATATTATAGAATATATAGCATATAGATATATATAGATATATATATATATATATATATA
>JAKOGI010001984.1:12500-155178 GCA_029747015.1 Carnegiea gigantea
ATATGACATATATATTTCATTAACTTAAGCAGGGTACTCAACGAACTAGAAGAGCCTATAAGACATGAACTAACTTGCATTCATAACTTACATTTAAGAAACATGCATCATTCTCATGTCGTTTTTAAAGCATAACTAATCAACTAGACATGCATCGGCTTAAGATATTCTCAGGTAGTTTCAAAGAATACTTTTAAGTATGAATCAACTAACTCAATACACATCGATCTAAGGCATGCTTAAGTCGTCTTAGAGGCTACCTTTAAATGTAAATTAACTAAATCCACATATATTGTTTTAAACGTTGTTTACTTATATAACAGACAATTCACTAAACATAAGCAACAACCACTTTGAAGCATGAATCCACTAAATTAACATGCATTGATCTGAAGTGTTATTAGGTCATTTCAAGGCTATTTTTCAAGCAAGATCAACTAAATCAATACGCATCGATCGAAGGCATGCTTAGGTTGTTTCAAAAGCTAACCTTAAGCATGCATCAGCTAGCTCAACATACATCGGCTTAAAGCGTGCTTAGGTTGATTCGAAGGCTACTTTCAAACATTAATTAATTAACTTAGCTGGCATCGATTCAAGACATGCTTAGTTGATTCAAGCCCTACTTTTAAACATGATTTAACTAAATAGGCAGACATCAATTTGAGGTGTTCATTTATTTTTTCAAAGTCACTATTCAGGTATAAATTTAACTAATCACACAAGTATCGATTCTAAGCATTCACATTTCGTTTTGAAGCTATTAATTGGGCATGAATTACCTAAGTATACATGGTTCGATTCTAAACATTCATATTTCACTTTAAAGTTACTAAACGAACATGAATTAACTAAGTGTACATATATCGATTCTAAACATTCATATTTCACTTCAAAGTTATTAAACGAACATGAATTAACTAAGTGTACATGTATCGATTCTAAACATTCACATTTCCATCGAAGTTATTAAACGAACATAAAATAATTAAGTGTACATGTATCTAATCTAAACAGGCATATTTCATTTTGAAGCTATTTTTCAGGCGTGTATTAACTAAATATACTTGAATCGATTCTAAACATGCATAATTCATTTCGAAGCTACTTTCAGACATGAACTAACTAAACTTAACATATATCAATTTAAACTAAATTCAGCTGAAACAGAACATGCATAATTTCAGTTAATCTGACTAAACCTAAACTGACATGCATCATAACTTAAGTGTTAAAATGATTTCGAAACTACTAATACTTAGGAGGTGAGAAACACTCACCTGAACTCCAAGTTAAGAACCCGTTCTAAGGGCTTTTGGGGCTAAATTGGGATGTTCAAGAACTCAAAAATTCGTCTCCCAATTCGCTGCCCAACACTAACCCGAATTAGTATGCCCCAAGCTCGATTTGGCTGTTGTTCGTGCTATTCTGGTTATCGTCAGAACCACCCTCAACCGCCGCCGGTCGCCGGCCTCAGCCGCGACGGTCGCCAGTATGGGTCGTGTCAGTCTCGAATCCCCTTTTGCTCCCTCACTCTTTTGCTCCATCTCTCTCTCTCTTTCTCTCTCTCTCTCTCTCTCTATGGTGGTGTCGTGGGGGTCGGCTGGTGCCTGACTTGCCGGTGCACCGCCGTCGTCCCCGGCCCCCAGCTCATTGTCCGTCAGCCCCCACTCTCTCTCTTCTTCTCTCTCCCAGGGTGTGCGTTACAAGGCTGTGGTTCGAGAACCCATCCCCCTGTCGTGCCTTGCTGAGAAAAGTAAGGGCTTCGGCCCCTTATATTTGTTTTTATTATTATTATTTTTTTATTCAAGCTAGCTTATCAACTAAATTAGCTAGTCCAATCTCAAACACCTTATTCTAAACCCAAATTGATAACACGACCCTTCATTGATTATTCATTCTCAAATACGTCATGGTTCAATTTATTAAACCTTGAAACGAATTCTAAGGTTGACAACCTAATCGTACTCGAAAAATGACTAAATTAAACTATCGACACAAATTAGCAAGAATTAATCTCAAAATCAATAATAACAATAGTAATTCTTTTTAATAAAATTATCATTCACATAAGCACATTGATAATAATTTAACTTGTAAAGTTAATAAAGATACGAATTTTTAACGTATAAAGTAAGACAGTCAGGTTAACTTAAAACAAAGAAGGCGGCTCTTACAATATATATATATATATAAATGTATATGTATATATATGTGTATGCACACACACACACACACACACGCACACACACACACATATATATATATATATATATATATGCATGTATGTATATACGTATATATATATATGTGGGTGTGTGTATATATATATATATATATGTATATGATATATATATATATATATATATATATAATATATATATATATATATATATATATATATATATATATATATATATGTATATATGTATATAGACATTACCAATTATAGAATATACCTTGAAAAGAGTTAATTACCATTTTTCATATAGCATTTACATCTCTATCTTCTTTTGTAAACTCTGGGGTTGTTAATAAGGTTGATAGCACTGCTATTATCCATATATCTAGTGCCTTTTTCTTATCTGTTATGCAATCTATATTTAGCATATATCCCTAAAGAGGAATGGGGTCTTAAATTGTGGGATCTTTTCCTATAAATTCTTTATTAGTAGTTCTAGGTCTTTATCTTCTCGTATATCTGGAGGTATATGTTTTTCTTAATTTTTGTGCAGATTCATCCATAGGGATTGATGTTTGTCCCTGTTTAAAAGTAATTAACCCTAGTTTATTGGTATAAGAACTTCCTGTTGGTCCTCCAATGTTCATATTCACTTGTTTAACTATTTCTAAAATTCGTAAGTCTTCACATTCTTGTAATAGTTCTTCAATAGTTTTATTATACTCTCCTATTAGTTGTTTTCTTCACTTTGTTAGTCTTTATCTTTTGTTTTAAGTGTTCTTTGTTTGTCTATCTTTTTTAGTTGTAATTGTTCCATCTTTTGTAAGAACTCCATTTGAAAGAAGATAAAGTGGGCAAAACGCTACTTACTAGAGACCGAATATACCCCATTTTTAAAATTTAACCAACCATCATATATTATTCCAAAAATCACGAAATATTTATGATAGATAGGTATGAATGTTCAGAGTACTTTGGGTTTTGAATCAAGGAAATCGGAGTTGTATTGGGTGCATTATGGGTGATTTACCGAGGATTGCCCAGATCTGGACAGCCAGTGGCAGTGTGGAATCCTTGAGAAAATTGACCTAGTGTTGGATACATTTTGGGAAAACACCTAGCGTAGGAATTGTAGCGGATGGAGTGATCTTTTCGGAATAGGTAAGAACTTTGATTGTCAACATTAGGAACTCGAGATATGTCTTTGGAAGTTTAGTCCAGATTCTGATAGAAACTAGAATTAGGATTAGCTGTGATCTGAAATTCCTAAAGTGATCCATAAATTGTAGAAACATTATTGTAGGATAAGGATAGGGCGGGGATGTGTTTCATGCAGTTTAGGGGCTAAAATACAGGCGTTGTTCAAATCGAGGTGCGGATATATAGGCCAAGCTGAGGGAAACAGAGCCCGTAAGTTATGGACTACCAGGTAACAAGCATACCCTACCCGTTCCCGAAGGCGCTTTGAAAATGTGAATTGTGTTTACATTTGAAGGATAATTTGAATTTTTTGTGTGAAGGTTTGGGGTTTGTACCATATGGGTGTGTGATGCGTATTTCCTTATGATTTGCAACTACATTGCTTCACTAAACCAATGAATATGTGGGTTTGAGGTTGGTTAAGTTGCAAAATAAAATTGAATATTTGAGACTAGCATGGTTAGGGTTTGGACTAGGTACATGGACTAAAGGACATTACTAATTTTGAACATGTAATGACCGACTGAATGAGTGAGACTGAGGAATTTGGTTTCTTTTGTGTTTTGAAGGCCATTAGCCTTCCCCAAGTAGAGTGTATGCATGTGAGCGGTCACGTGCCTCCTTATGGGCGTGCGTGGGCTAGGTTCGCAGTAACCGTCCATTGAGATGATAGGCCAGGGTTAGTTAAGGGGTAACCGTCCGAATGACGGTAGGCCAGGCTACAATTAAGCGGCTGCTCTCAACCTAAGAGAAGGCTATGAGGTCTAGTGGGGTCGCTTACCCTTGAAAAACTGCAACTGAATAAAAGGGAATGGGGAGTACTTATTGGCTTTTGTAAGAATGTGGATTACCTGAATCACTTTTGTGTTTCCCCCACCATTAAAATGTTTTAAAATGAATTTATGTGCATACCTTTACTATTAGGGGTGATTATTATTGAGTTTATCTCATTTTTGTGAAATGTTTTGTTTTTAGATGAAGTGCAAGAGCATGAAGATGGGAATCTAAGCTAGAGTGAGGCACCATTACTTTATGTTTAGTTGAATGAAATCAGTCTTTAATTGGACGTGTAATAGATTGTGTTCAACTTAGTTGTGCTATACTGGTTGTCGAAATCTTTAAACTAATGTAATAATTGGTGAATCTTTTGCAGTAATGTTTTGATTGATAGTTGGCCTGGTATTTCCACGAAGGGAATATGACAGTAACACTCCATTTATGTTTTCCACTACCACGTAGGTTAATAATAGTAGTAAAGAATAAATTAGAAATTCAGGGTGTTAGAAATTGGTATCAGAGCTCAGGTTGACTGACCTGAAGACTCGCCTAAAAGATTATAATTAGAAATGAAAAGTAAAAATCTTAAAACTTGTACACCTAAGGACTATTCGGAGCATGAGTATAGGACAGGAAAAGGGGCATGTCTGCATATGCTTGCTTACCTATGATCATATATCTGAGATGGACTTATTAATGTATAGGATGAATGGAACTCGCCATTGTGGTTGTATGGGGTGGCGTTGCCGTTATTAGAGGACGGGAAAGATGCCTAGAGTTAGCTTGGAAAGCCACTTAGAGTAGATTGAGACTTTTATCCATAAGAGGTTAATAGGGATCCCAAACGACTGCTTGAGATTTGATCACAACCAGGCCCTATTCTTCCTTTTGACTCTTTCGAGTGACCCACTGTGGTGTTATAGGGTTAAGGAGTTTCACCCTAAGAATAGGTCGTTGCAGTTTGCCAGTGGATGTTGCTTGTGCGAATAGGAGCCTATGGGGTTGGATTTAAATGGGCTAGTGGACCGCGTCATAGATCTAGGTCCCTATGATCAACCTCCTACCCCTGACACTAAGGAAGACACCCTACCACCACCACCAGAGGAGGATACTGAAGATGAAGAGTCAGTAGGAGAAAATGAGCCAATGGATGAAGAACTGGGAGAGGATTGTATCGAAGACGAGGACCGTAGAGAGTAACCCTTGGTTGAGTATGAACCCCAGGAGGACCCCATGGAGGAGAAAGACCTAGAGGAAAACCTTAGGGAGGAACCCTTAGTTGAATATGAACTAGAGGAGGACCCCATGAACGAGGAGGATCCAAAGGAAGACACTGAATAGGAACCTAAGGAAGAGCCCTTAGAAGATGAGGAACCCACGGAAGAGCCCCTAGAAGATGAGGAACCCAAGGAAGAGCCCCTAGAAGGCGATTACCTGAACGGGAAGCAAGTAATAGAGGAAGACCTGGAGGAGAACCGAGTGGGAGAGGAAACTCGAGCCTGAGATTACCCATTGGAAGCAGGGTAGATGTGGTAGAATGTGTCAGGGTACCTGCGTAATCAACGCCCCTGGCCAGTAGATGTTAGTAGCTGATTAAAAGTTTTACTTTCTAGGATTGTGCTATTTAGTTTATCTTTCTATTCTTTTATTGAGCCACTATGAGCTAATAAAGTTGTTGAGTATTTATATAACGAAAAGTATTGGTGTGGAATGTTTACTATTTTAAATCAAAGCAATTGAACCTTTCTGGGTTACCTGGATGCTAGTGTTCATTATCTGTGAATTATATGAGCTATGTGAATGTGATACCAATATGATGTGTATGAGGCATGTAATGAAGTGACTAAACCATGTGAATATGGCAAAGTTGACATGACTGGAAGCCTATGTTAAATTTTACATGATACAGTAGTATACGATGTCTTACTGAACTGTAGTAGTACGTGTGTTATGAACTATTAGAAGGGAAGCTAAACTCGATTTATTTTCCGAATAGGATGATGGGAAATAACGATGAATCTCATATCAGGCCCCACCCCATTTCAAGGGCCCCTGTGAACTCGGAGATTCCCATGTTTAGCTTCAGGGAACGGTTGGAAGCCCTCTACCCCAGAAATGAGAATGGGGCTTGTAGTTAGTGGTTGAAACCAACCCACTGACAGAGTAGAGCTTACCAATCTCCTACTACTAGAGTTACTACAGAAACAAGGGGAGCAGCTGCAGCAACAGAACGAGCACTTGTAGAAATTGATGGAGGTCAAGGATAGGAGGATCGAGGAGGACAACTCTTATATGTTTAAGAGGTTCGCTAGTGACAATCTACCATTTACGATGGCACCCCCGACCTTACGGCCTTTGAGGATTTGATTCAGGGTATGGAGAAGCTGTTTAATGCTCTCCAATGCCCTGAGGAATGGAAGGTGGGTTTTACTATGTTCTATCTAAAGGACAAGGCTGACCTATGGTAGGCCACTATGTGAGAGAGACAGGACAAGCCTAGGTTTGATTGGAAGAGGTTCAAGAAGTTGATCAAAGACCATTTCTACCCTGTGTCCCCTCAAAAGGAAAAGAAGAATGAATTCGTACAACTGTAGTCGGGGGGAATGAGTGTGTTGGAGTATGCCTCCAAATTCATGGAGCTTTCTCGCTTTACTTCGGCCTTCGTGGTTGACGAGAGGCTGACGATGAATTGCTTCAAAGCTGGGCTCAACCTTGGTATCAAGGAGAGAATGTCCGTGCGCCAATACGCTTTGTATGTGGATCTGTATGACACCGCGGCAAATGTGGAAAGGGTGATGAGAGAAAGAAACAATTACTTCAACAAGCAGCATGGAATCAAGGGGAAAGGGGGTCAACGAGAGAGCTTACACCCTCAAGGTCCGTACAGGAGGCCACCTGGGAACCCCTACCCAACAACAATGCACGTGGAAGCTGGGACACTGTGCTTGGGAATGCCGCTCGACTAAGAGGTGCTACTGCTATGGGAGTCCTCAGCATCAGATACGAGATTGCACACATCCCCCACCCCCTGCTGATCCAAGTCACAGGTGATAGCAGCCCTAACAGCACTATCAAAATAGGGGTACGTAGACGGCCAACTCAAATCATCAGGGCCGAGCACCCCAGTAGAACTAGGCTCGACCCCCCAACCAACCACCTCGAAACAGTAGGGGCAGAGTTTACGTGATGCGCAAAGAAAAAGCGGAGGATGCTCCGAATGTTGTGACGGGTACATTCTCTATCCAAGCTTAACTAGTAGATGTTTTATTTGATTGGGTGCTACATACTTTTTTATTTCTGTTAACCTAGTTGAGGCACTAGGGTTAGTTCCAACCCGTAAACCCCCTCAACTATCTGTGATCCTCCCTAACGGAAAGACTGTAAGGTGTGAGAAATTATATAAGGACTGCCCTATTCGGATGTATGAGCATGAGTTTCTGGCCGACCTATATAGGTTCGAGTTCACTGATTTTGGAGTCATCCTAGGGTTGGATTGGTTAGCAAAATATCAGGCTCAGATAGAATGACTAAAGCAAAGAATCACCCTAAGGGGGCCCACTGGGGAAAAAGTAGTGCACAAAGGGAAGCTTTCGAGACCTGGAGTAAAGCTGATTACCGTAATAAAAGCCTACAAGTTGTTCAGAAGAGGATGTGAGGGGTTCTTATATAATGTAGTAAAAACCAAGACTGCCGAATCCTCGCCCGAAGACATTCCAGTATACCAGGAATTCCAGGATGTATTCCCAGAGGAGATTCCTGGTATGCCACCCCTTAGAGAAGTAAACTTCTGTATTGACTTAGTATCTGGAGCCACCCCCATCTCTAAGGCACCCTATCAAATAGCGCCGACGGAACTTAAGGAGTTAATGACTCAAGTCGATGAGATGTTAGAAAAGAGGTACATTCGACCCAGTACATCTCCATGGGGGGCCCCGGTATTGTTCGTAAAAAAGAAGTATGAAACCCTGAGGTTGTGTATAGATTATAGGGAATTGAACAAGATAACGATCAAGAACCGTTACTCTCTGCCCAGGATAGACGGCCTTTTTGGTCAACTTAAAGGTGTAGGGACCTTTGCAAAGATAGACCTTCGTTTGGGGTATCATCAACTCCAGATCAAGGATGAAGACCTACCTGAGACTGCTTTCCTTACCCGCTATAGGCATTATGAGTTTACAGTGATGCCCTTTGGGCTCACTAATGCCCCAGCAGTGTTCATGGACCTTATGAATAGGGTCTTTAAATCTTACCTAGACCACTTTGTAGTGCTGTTTAGAGATGACATACTGGTTCGCTCCAAGACTCTAGAGGAACATACCCAACACTTAAGGATCGTTTTAGAGGTGCTAAGGAAGAGCAAGCTGTATGGCAAGTTGACAAAGTGTAAGTTCTGGTTGGGATAAGTGGTATTTTTGGGGCATGTAGTGTCTAATAAGGGAGTGTCTATGGACCCTCAGAATATAGAGACCATAACAAAGTGGCCGACACCTACGAACCCGATGAAAGTGAGGAGTTTGTTAGGCTTGGCAAGGTACCATTGTAGGTTTGTTCAGAACTTCTCAAAGATCGCCACCTTACTCACCAACTTGATAAGGAAGGTCACTAAGTATAAATGGACGGAGCATTGCGAGGAAGCCTTCTAAGAACCTAAGAAAAGACTGATGTGTGCCCTTATATTGGCCTTACCCACCACCGACAAGGACTTTATGGTGTTTAGTGATGTGTTTAGAAGTGGATTGGGATGTGTGCTGATGCAGAAGGATCGTGTTATAGCTTATGCCTTATGACAACTAAAGACTCACGAGCAGAATTACCCGACTCACAATTTAGAGTTAGTAGCTATCGTGTTCACACTGAAAATCTGGAGGCATTGGCTGTACAGGGTAAATTATGAGGTTTTCATTGGCCACCAGAGCCTAAAATACGTCTTTTTGCAAAAAGACCTCAATCTAAGGTAGAAGAGGTGGTTGGAATTCCTAAAGGACTACAATGTTCACTTTAGTATCACCCACAGAAGGTGAATGTGGTGGAAGATACATTGATCATCGATCGTACCCGACACTAAACTGTCTGCTAGAGTTACCCGTTGAAATATGTGAGGATTGCTACAAAGATGGAGCTTAATGTAGTCACTCCAGGAATGAAGCCGATACTCTATGCCAAAGAAGCATAACTAACCCTTATAGAGGAGATTTGGGTAGCACAGGCTACGGACCCACAATTGGAGCTGATTAGGTAGGAAATATTAGCTAAGAAGGCACTTGGGTTTGTGATCCATGAAGATGGCATCATAAGGTTCCACAACCGGGTGTGCATCTCGGCAGTGGGAGAACTTAAGAAGATTCTTAATGAGGGTCACAGCACCCTACACTCTGTACACCCAGGAAGAAATAAGTTGTATAAGGATTTGAAGCAGACATTCCAGTAGAGCAACATGAAGTAGGAGGTAGCCGACTATGTGGCTAAATGTTTGACTTTCCAACTAGTGAAGATTGAACACTAGCGATTGGCGGGACTGCTGCAACCCTTAGATATCCCTAAGTGGAAGTGGGATTCAGTATCCATAGATTTTGTGGTAGGCTTACCTCTGACTCAGAAGAAGAATAACGTAATCTGTGTAATACTGGATAGGCTCAGTAAAATGACACATTTCACAGCTATGAGGAATACTTAGACTTTAAACCAGTTGGCCCAGGCATATCTTGAGGAAATAGTTAGACTATATGACGTGCCAAGCTCTATAGTGTCGGACCGAGACACTAGGTTTTAGTTAAGTTTTTGGCAAAAGGTACAAGAACCTTTTGGGACGCTGTTACGATTCAGTACTACTTTTTATCCACATACGGATAGGTAAACGGAGTGAACCATTCAGACACTGGAAGACACGCTGAGAGCTTGTGCCCTGGACTTCAAGAAAGCATAGGACAAACATTTGGCACTAATCGAATTCTCCTACAATAATAGTTACCAAGCAAGTATTGGGATGACCCCGTACGAGGCGCTATATGGAAGAAGGTACAGAACTTCACTCGACCGGTAAGAAATCGACGAGGCCCTGACAATTGGACCTGAATTGATTCAAGCTACCACTGACAAGATTTGGGTGATTCAGGAATAGATGGGAGCTGCTCAGAGCCGCCAGAAGAGTTACGCCGACCAAAGACATAGACCCTTAGAATTTCAAGTGGGAGATAAAGTGTTTCTCAAAGTATCCCAAACCAAGGGAATCACAAGATTCGATATGGCAGGAAAGCTTAGCCCAAGGTACATCAGACCGTACCCAGTTACACAAAGAGTGGGGAACGTAGCATATCAATTAGAACTACCGCCTGAGCTTTCGAGGGTATACAATGTGTTCCATGTGCCACAACTATAGAAGTATACCCCAGATCCCTCTCATATAATTGAGGACGAGCCCATACAGCTTCAAGAAGACTTATTATATGAGGAACAACTAGTGTAAATCCTGGACCGGAGGGAGAAACAACTTTGTAGGAAAACGATGCCTTTAGTGAAGGTCCTTTGGGCCTACTATGAGATGTCAAAAGCAACCTAGGAACCAGAGCAGGAGATACGAGACACGTACCCTCACTTGTTTTCATCAGGTGCGTATAAGTTTCGGGGTTGAAACTTTCTTAATTGGGGTAGTATGTAAAATTCTAAAAACTCATTTTCATGATGATAGAATATGTCACAATTCATTTAAGTTTTGGGGATGAAACTTTCTTAGGTGGGGTAGTATATAAAATCCCGAAAATTCAATTGCGGGCCGAATTACTATTATATGGACCGACCTAAGACTTATGGTCTAAGTCAAGCCAAGTTCTTAAAAAAAAAAAAAAAGAGAGATTTTCTTTACTTTCATTTTATTTAAAATTATTTCCCGTTTCCTCCAACTTTTATTTTTGAAATTAATTGCTTTTCCCTCCCAAATTACCCTAACCCTAGTCTCCCTCTCCTACTCAAACTCCCCTCTTTCTTCCCCTAGCCCACACGGCCATGCCCTCCCTGAAACCCTAGCCCACATTGCCACCTTTCTCCCCCCACCATGGCAACCGACCCCCCCTACTTTCTCCTCTTTGTGCTCTATCTCTCTCTCTTTCCCCCCTCTCCCCTTCACCGTCTCTCTCTTTCTCTTGCTCACAACCTCTCTTTCTTCGTGCTCTCTCTCACCCCTCTCTCTCTCTCTCTTCTCGCTTGCTCTCTCCCATTTTTCCCCTCTCCTCTAGCACCACCCAGCATCGCCTTGCGCTGCTGAGCACCACCACCATCTCCCCCTAGTGGTTTGGTGAGCGATGATGCATGGGTTTCAAACCCTACAGCCATGCACCCTTTGCATTGAAGATTAGAGTTTCATCTTGTTTTCTTTATGATCTTTGCAACCCCATGAACAAATTATGATTTTTCTAACATGAAGTTTAAATTTTCAGTCTCGAATTTTTGAGTAGAAAGGGACTCCATCACCTCTTTTCAAAAACTGACACAAGGCAAGGGTTTGGTGATGCTTTTGTTTTCATTTGAATAGAGTTTTGATCTTTGGCTTGATTTGGGGTAGTTAGGGGCTTAGAAATCGTTAGTGTCGATGTGGATAGTCAGGGGGCCCAATGTGGTGGAAATTCAAACCAAAAGAACTCTGTTTGAAAGAAGATCAAGTGGGTAGAATGCCACTGACTAGAGACCGAATGTACCTATTTTTTTACAATTCGAGCCACGATGGTATCTTAATCCAAAAATCATGAAATTTTTATGAAACATAGATCAGAATGTGCAAAGTATTCTGGATTTTGAATCAAGGAAATCGAAGTTGTATTGTGTGAGTTATGGGTGATTTACCAAGGGCTACCCAGATCTAGGCAGCCAGTGATAGCGTGGAATGCTTGAGAAAATTGACCTAGTGCTGGACTGATTTTGGGAAAACACTAAACATGGGAATTATGGGGGATGGATTGACCTTTCCATATTAGGTCAGAACTTTGAGTTTTAACGTCGGGAACTCGAGATATGGACTCTAGAACTTGAGTCTAAATTCTAACCAAAACTGGAATCGGGATTGGCAACGATCCATAAATCATAGAAAAATTATTCTAGGTTAACGATAGGGCAGGGATGTGTTTCATACAAATTGGGGCTAAAATATAGGTGTTGTTCGAATCCAGGTGCATATATCTAGGTTGAGATAAGGGAAACCGAGCTCGTAAGTTATGGAATAACAAATAACAAGCATTCCTTAACCCTTCCCCAAAGGTGCTTCAAAAATGTGAATTCTGTTTATGTTTGAAGAATTATTTGAATGTGCTGTGTGAAGGTTTGGGGTTTGTACTGGGTGGGTGTGCAATGCGATTTTTCCTTATGATTTACAACTACATTGTTTTACTAAACCAATGAATGTGTGGGTTTGAGGTTGGTTAAGTTGCAAAATAAAATTACATATTTGACACTAGAATGGGTCAAGTTTGGACTGGGTATGTCGACTAACGGTCATTATTAATTTTGAAAATGTAATGACCAACTAAATGAGTGAGATTGAGGAATTTCGTTTCTTTTTGTGTTTCGAAGGCCTTTAACCTTCCCCGGCTATAGTGCATGCATGTGAGCAGCTACGTGCCTCCTTATGGGCGGGCATGAGCCAGGTTAGTGGTAATCGTCCATTGAGAGGCGGTAAGCCAGGGTTAGTTAAGCCGTAATCATCTAAAAGACGATAGACTAGGTTATAGTTAAGCAGTTGCTATCAACCTAAGAGTAGGCCATGAGGCCCAGTAGGGTAACTCACCCTTGAAAACCTGAAACTGAATAAAAGGGAATGGGGAGTACTTATTGACTTTTATAAGAATGTGGATTACCTGAATCGCTTGTGTGTTTCCCACCCCTAAAATGTTTTAAAATGAATTTATGTGCGTACCTTTACTATTAGGGGTGATTGTTATTGAGTTTATCTCATTTTTATGAAATATTTTGTTTTCAGGTGAAATGCATGAGCATGGGGATGGGAACCCAAACTAGAGCGAGCTACTTTATGTTTAGTTGAATGGAATCAGTTTTCGATTGGACTTGTAATAGATTATGTTCAACTTAGTCGTTGCTACACTAGTTGTTGAATTCTCTAAACTGATGTAATAATTGGTGAATCTTTTGCAGTAATATTTTGATTGATACTCAGCCTGGTATTTCCATGAAGGGAATGCGGAAATAACACTCCATTTAGGTTTTCAACTGCCGTATAGGTTAATAATAGTAGTAAAGAATAAATTAGAAATTCGGGGTGTTACAAAAGAAGTTTTTCCTTTTTTCAGCTTGAATAGTTGCTTTAGGGGAGATGTTACTATTTTCAATAGGAAGGATGGCTTGCTAGATTGTGTCTTCATCCTTCTCACGAGAGATAGAGAAAAATCCCAAATAGATATAACCTCTGCTAAAGTTTTTGACTACTTTTTTGAAGGCTTCTGGGAAATTTTGTATCTTAATTATGCTTAAGCTCTGATAAAGAAAGTTAAGATACTCGTAGGTAAAGAGTTCATATATAAGTTTAGGGCTTGCCTTATGAAAGGCGATAATCATGGGGAATAATGAATCCCTATCATTACATTATAGTTCAGGAAATTCATAGATTTTCTGATAGACAGTGATAGTTACCTCATAATAGTTCTTATAGAACGTGTCTGAAGATATGTCGATAGTTCTGATGCTAGTATGTTGAATAACTGGTCTTTGCGCTAGTAACTTAGCTTTTAGTTCATGCTTCTCTTTCCCTTTGCAAAGAGAAGGGTTTTGAAGTGTTTCCGTGCTCGACTGAGAAAGAAAAATAGTTCAAACAGTTCAGTATAGACATTTTTAGGGTCCTTTTTAGAGAAATTCTCCTTGAGTTCTTTAATATTTCAATAGAAGTAAATAGTGATCTCCAAGATACGTTCTGAGATCAACAACAACTTCTTCATTGACTCCAATTTTTTCATTAATAGCTTCGCAATATTCATTGACATTGATCATAATGTTTTTGAGTTCTATAATTGGCTGCTCTTCTTTTGTGAGTTCATAAGCACTTTTCCTTTTTCCTTTGTATTGATTTTCTTGAGCGAGATAGTCTACAATATTTTTTGCTGCAACATACTTATAAATAACATTAAATTGAGATAAGAATTATTGCCATTTGTCTAATTTTCGCCTATGAGGTCTGTTATATAAAGCTTGCTTGATAAAAATAGTGGTTGCTTGGTTATCAGTTAGAACCATCAATGGTTTAGGTAATAAAAAGAGTCTCCATTTAACAATTCCTCTGATGATCCCTTAAAGCTCTTTTTCCATAGTGATATAGTTTTCTTCTCTTTCTGAAAATGTTCTGCTGTGATAGTCACAAATTTTGTTTAGCTAAGTTTTTAAGACTGCGGTGCAGATTGTGTCAAATGCATCTGTTTGAAGGATTAGGTTATCTTCTGGTTGTAGGAGCCTTAATCTTAGTAGTTGTGATTTCTTCCAGTTGTTTGACAATTTCTGTATGTTCATTTGTCCATCCAAGGGCAAGCTTTGCAGATTCTCCTTCTTTATTTTCTAAGTCTTGAATGTAAGAGTTGGAATAGTTTGGTAGTCCTAAAAATCCTTGAATTTCTCTTTTAGTTCTAAGCTCATCAGGATACTCATCGATTTTTCTTGAGATATGAGGTTCTAAACTTATTCCATTCATTCCTAGTGCAAAACCTAAAAGTTCAATTTTCTCTTTTTCAACAACAACTTTCTTTTTACTAAGGTATATGCCTTCTTTGATAGCCGTTTTATAAAGAATTTAAGATGTTTTCTATGCTCTTCAAGCGTGTTTGAGCTTAGCATGACACCATCTACACAAACAACAAGAAAATAGTTCAAATGTTTAAAACTAGTGTCCATTCGTTTTTAGAATATTCTCGGGGCATTTTTTAGTCTAAATAGCATGATGATGCATCTACAGAATCCTTACGGTGTGCTAAAATCTACTTGATGCTACTTTCTTCCATTGGATATGCCAAAATCCTGATTTATAGTTGAAGTTTAAGAAACACTTTTTTCTTTAACTAAATTGATTAAAACTTCTCTATTGGGTAGGAAATAGTTATCTATTTTGGCAAACTAATTTAGCTTCTTGTAATTCATTACCATTCTAGCTTTTCCTCTTCTTTGCTATGCTTCATTCATTACCATAATGGTTAGCAAAGAATAAGCTTCTTTAAAACATCTAGTTAATGCTTTTTCTAATAGTTCTTTGAGATATACTAAGAATTCTCTAATGCCCTCTTTGCTATATTCTTGAGCTAGGATGACCAAAGTTGACAAAATTATACAACAACATTGCGACGCTCTTATGTCTATGACATATTTGTCTTTTATCTAGTTCAGACCATGAAAATGTACTAATTTAACTTTATATGTTCTATTGCTACTACTTGCTCACATTAAAGTTCTTAGTGTTAACTCTAGATAAATTTAAACTTTTGGAAAGAGTTTGTTGGTTAACTATTCTCATTCCTGTACCTGTACATGGTAGTTTAGGTGCTATACTAGTGGATGCTTCTTCATCTACTACATAGAAGTCTATTAGAGAAGGTAATATGGCATCTTGCGTTTGTAGCGATATAACTGAGCTTAGAGTTGAAAACATTGGGTTGATAGTAATTTCTTCTCTCTAACTTATTTCCTTTATAGAAAAATTAGTTCTTTAGTAGAATGACATTGCGCCATTATCTGGTTTGAGTCTTATATCAGTTAAAAGTTTAAAATGTTAGTTAAGAGTATCTTCAATATTTTTACATCTTCATGTAACTAAATAATTAGGGAACATTCAAAGAAGAGTTTAATAAATTAAGTTACCTATGCTCTAGATGGCTATTTTGAACACTTTTAAATTGTTAGTCATGAATTGATAAAATAATTGGCGAGTTGATTCCTTGTTTAAAGCACATTTTTATAGCTATTTTAATTCCTTATAAGTGAACATATTTAATTAAGTTTTGATATTTGGAGCGGATTTCTTCCAAAGATTTTCCAATTGTGTTTTGAGTTATGGCTATTTTGAACGTTTTTAAATCGTTGGTCATCAACTGATAAAATAATTGGCGAGTTGATTCCTTCTCTAAAGCACGTTTTTACAGCTATTTGAATTCCTTATAAGTGAATATATTTAATTAAGTTTTGATCTTCGGAGCGGATTTCTTCCAAAGATTTTCCAATTATGTTTTGAGTTATTAGTCTCAACCTAGTATTTCCTTGTAAGTTTTGAACTAAAACTGGTTGTTCTATAGCATAGAGTTTAAAGTATCTTACACCTTTTCTTTTAAAGAAATCACCCGTTTTTTTTCATAAAAGCTCTTGGATCTTTAAGTGATAATCCTTTGTTATAATTTTTTCATAAGGGTGTTGATTAAAAGTTATTATATCTGTATAGCTTTCTCTATGCTCTTGTTCTTACTGTTGTACTATTTCAGTTCCTTTAGTATTCATAGTCTGATTTCGATAAACCCTCTTCTTGGTCTTTATTCTTCTTCTATTTATTGATAATATCTTGAAATTTCATTGACATATTCAATTTCAATTAAGTAAAGTCCGTCTTTGATTTCCTCAAATTCTTCCACACCGAGTTTTACAAGATTTGCTTTTCTTTTTGTGTAATTAATAGATTTATATCCTATTTGTCCAAATTCCAACATTTGCAAGTAGTTGGTTCTTTCTTTCTTTTATAGTATTGGTTTTTTGGTTTTATTATGTCTTCTTTTAGGTTTCGTGTACAAAATGTTGACTTTTCTTGCTAGGTTTGTTTATAGAAGATTGATGTTTTGGAGCTTTAGAGCAATTGTGGAAATCTATTATTTTTTTATATTGGGCGATATGTTCTAGTACCAATTACAGACTATACCTTAAAAAGAGTTAATTACCATTTTTAATATAGCATTTACATCCCTATCTTCTTCTGCAAACTCTGGGGTTGTTAATAAGGTTGATAGCAGTGCTATTCTCTATATATCTAGTGTATTTTTCTTATCTGTTACACGATCTATATTTAGCATATATCCCCGAGGAGGAATGGGGTCTTAAATTGTGGGATCTTTTCCTATAAGTTCTTTATTAGTAGGTCTAGGTCTTATCTTCACTTAGATCTGAGGGTATAAGTTTTTCTTAATTTTTGTTTAAGTTTATCCATAGGGATTGATGTTTGCCCTTGTTCAAAAGTAACTGACCCTAGTTTATTAGTACAAGAACTTTTGTTGGTCCTCCAATGTTCATATTTACTTGTTTAACTATTCCTGAAATTTGTAAGTCTTCAAATTCTTGTCATAGTTTTTCAAAAGTTTTATCATACTCTCTTATTAGTTGTCTTCTTCACTTTGTTAGTCTTTATCTTTTGTTTTAAGTGTTCTTTGTTCTTCTATCTTTTCTAATGGTAATGTTCTGCCTTTTTAAGAATTTATCTTGGTATCTTTTTAAATATTTCTCATCATCACTTCCTGGAGTTACTCTTGTTAGGAGTTTTATTTCTAAGAGAATATATTCATTCTTTTATCTATGTTTTAGAATTCCTTCAAAAGTACTAATTATAAATAGCATCTATATTACTAGACCTTGAATTGATTGATTTATTTCTTGGATTTCTTGTTTCATACTTTTTAATTGATTTCCAATTTTTGGAAAGCTCATATTAGCTTTCAATCCTTGTTACTGGCTAGTGTTCAGTATCACTTATGCAGTCGTCGCTATTATTTATTTTGATATTTTTTGCTTGTGTTTTTTCTATTTTCTATGTTATTAGATCAATTTTATCTAATAGTCTCATTCTTGCTTCAATTACCTGGATGAATCCTTAGTTGGTGTTCTCTTTGTTGAAGCAAAAATAACAAAATAATAAATTATCTACCTTTTCATTGTCATTTCTTTGTATCGTTCTGTTACGTTCTTCCAAATCCATTTGATTGGTCTTCTTAAGAATAGATTTAGACCACTCTTTCTATTAAAGAAATTATTTTTGATTCAAAAAAGTACACATTTGTACCTGTTCTGGCATAAATATTTTCTCGGTTGTAACAAATCGGTATTCTCCACACATTCCAGATTCTATTCCTCTTTTAAATTGTTCTAAATTTATTTCTAGTGCTTTTTAAATTTATTCATTATTTTAAATTTTTTTTAATTAACGCTAACGAATACTAGTGCCATATAAGTGACTTGTCTATAAATCTAAGCTATTGGTGAAATGAAGGGCTTGGATTTTCTTTTCGTTTCGTCTTATCTTCTCATGTGATTCATGCCCTATATATGCAAAATATAGTGTAGTAATAATCGAGGAATTTCAATTAGCATTAATTATAAAGGTTGTAATTTCATTAGCTATGCTTTATTATATTAGCCATATTAGATCAAGTTTTGCGTGTTAATTAAGTGCATAAATTTTTGGAATTTTCTTGATTAATTTTAGGATTTCATCAAATTAGTAAGCTTAGTTATATAAGATTTAGCAGGTGGTTGTGCGAAATTAGTGAAGTGGTTTGGGCCATAAATTGTTGGGGTTAAGTGGGCTTGATGTATTTAGGTCCAAACTCATTATTGGGTTTAGTAATTCCCCCCCCCTAAAAAAAGGGAAATTGAGCAAAGTGAATAAGCCAGGCGCCTCTTCTTGCAAACCCACGGTATGTTACCAGCTTAAAACACTTAGACCATCTCCCTCAAAAACCCAACCTCCCACTTGTCAAACCCATTCAAATGCACCACCATTACCATTGTTTGGAGAGAGAGAAGAGAGTACCGATAGAGAGAGAAGAGGGTGTGATCGAAAAGGAGAAGAGTAGCAATAGTGGAAATCGCAAGAGGAAGAAGAAGATGGGTCATACAGTAATAGAGGCAGATGCAAGAAGAGGACGAACAGGAAACACAATAGAGGAAGAAGAAGACGCCAACCCAACCTTAATTCACCCAATTAACCCATAAATGAGTCTCTAAGCTTGGATTAAGGTGGATAATTCTTAGTCCTTCAAATTAGTAATTAATTTCAAAGTTTTTCTAAGTTTTGGCCATGAAAAAGTCAAGCAATTGCTTAGTAATAACTATTGTGATTTATGGATATTTGAGAAGGAAGAAGATTTAGTGAGCTATTTCCGTTAATACTGATACAAATTTGAGGTGCAATTTAGGGTGGTGTTGTGATGAGCAAGACTAGGCTACGAGTGTTAAAATTGTTATAAAGAATTGTAGAGTGTTGCTTAAAAGTTATGTTTCTGCTTAAATTATCCAACTAGAGCTACTAGACTAGATTATGTTTATGGCATCATCAATTTGCTAGTCAGCCTTTGGGATTTGTTTGGTGAGAGGCACCCTTTGTTATTACTTGGCATTTGCATGCATGTGCTAGTTGAAAGTAGAACCAGTTGTGTGAACTAGGCAGTGGCTGCCTCAACTCAGCCGTACATTCCTTTTGTTGTCTTCTATCGACGGCGTATGCACTATGTCTATCAATTCGAGTTGCTGAGACACTCGTACGTCTTAGGCCCATCAAGTTGATTGACAAAACCTTAAATTATGACTTATGGTCTATGAGCCTAAATCGAATAGAACTTGGACCAAATAGAACCCAAGCTAAACCTAAATCGTACTAAACTTGAACTAAACTTAGCCTAAATGGAACTGAACCATACAAAAGTGGAATTGAGGGGAACCTAAAGCTAAAACTATATTGCTTAGGATTGAATAGGACCTGGACCTAAACTCAATGGTACCTTGAATTTGTTCCTTATACTTAGGCATTCCCTATGAGTTGCTAAAAATTGAAAGAAATTGAGGGAATTTGATACGTTATTGAACTAGCTATTAATTTTAAACTTTACCTGAATTGCAATATCTCCCAGATTGCATAACTTGTGACTTAATATGTTTAATATAATGAGCTATATTTCTAACTAATGTAAGAAGTGTTTGTGTTCTTGAATTCACACTTGGTACTGGGACTATGAAATATACTCCATTTTCTTTAAATGTAATCAGAGAATCAAAACCTTGTGTCTAGATAAGTGAGAAAATATATTTGGGTGGCTAAAAGTCTTGTTTCCAAACAACTATGCATCATCATGACCCAGAGTATCGTTTCGATCTCTGCTCGGAACTTAAATTGTGAAAAGTGATTGATTTATAATATTCTGGTCTGATGAAAGCATATTTTAATGAAGTAGGCCTTGCTTGGCCTTGACTTTGAATTTGAATTTATGCTAAGCATGTCGATTGCTAGTGTTTTGGTTCATGAAGGAATTAAGTGGAACTTCTAATTTGGTCAATACTGTAATTAGAAGAGCTAGTATTAAAAGATATCCTATGCCTTTGTATGGAAGGGTCACTATTTTAGAACCAAGGCTCTTGTATGGCAGAGTCATTCAACTCACGCGAATGTAGTTGCTTTCAGGACCCTGAAAATGTGCTACAGCTCTTCCACCCATTAGTTTCTCAGGATTTAAGGGCGCTAGGTTTGTGAGGCACGTAGAGGTTGTTCGTTTAGAAATAAGCTTTAAATTTATGCCACAAGTGAATGGTTTATCGCTGTGTACCTCAAGTGTCATCCACTGAGAACAAGACTTAGAGTACCTAATTTAGTGATCATATTGAATCTAGATGGGGTGAAGGGTGAGTTTGAGAGAGAAGGAAATGATAACTAGGCAAAATAAAGATCTAACATTCAATAGGAAAAGGACTTGGGTCGAGGAATTATTGTTAGCGGCTACTTATTTATGCTAGGCATAGATTCCTGAACTTGGCATAATTCATAAGTGATCGTGAGGGGATTATTGGCTCGTTTAGGGATGCCCAAGCCTTCTTTCCGATAGTAAAGGCAACCTTAATCCATAAGTCCACTTATTTTTATACGGGGTCGAAGGTTAAGGTTGAAGAAGAACAACTTGCACCTAACAAGATTTTGGGTTATTTTCATACCCAATGCTTGTTCTCTCTTCTTATCTCCACATAGGATGAGTACCCACTTCTTGGTGTGGTAATTCGCCCCAAGTATTGGATGGAATGTGCTTTCGGATTCAAACACTTAGCGGGTAGAGAATAAGACCCCTAAATAACTTGAAAATTAAAGCAAAACAAGATCATACCAAGCTTATTATACCATCCTAGCGCCCATTCCCCAACCTATGTTGAGGAAAACTACTCACTAATGATCATTGTAACAATCTAACAATCACAACCAGGCATGATTAAACAAACTAAGCAAGACCAAGTAAAGAGGAAAAGAGAGAGGAAGAAGAACAAACTTAGATTAATGCAATTAAGAATGAAAGTCTTTAAAATCTTCAATCAACAATAATCCAAGAGCACTAATCTTACCTTAACCCTAAATCAAACCTAGAAAGTGTTTAAAGTGCTTTTTATGAGAGAAGTTAAGCATAAACCTGAAATTAGGAAAAATGGGATATTTATAGGTTAAAAAAGCTGGAAAAGGGCGATGGCCAACCATTGCCACCTCTTGGAACTGGAGGCTTCTCCTGCACATAGGCGATAACTGTCGCCTGTCCTGTGCCCTTGAATCCTCATTTTTTCATGCTCTCTTACTTCCCTCGGGCCATTGCATGATTGTCTTTACTCTTGCATTGCCTTTTTCCATATGCTAGCTACTTCTCTTGCTTGAATAACTTGAAAAACACCTGCAAAAAAGGCCAAAGGGGATTAAACAAGGCAATGACCTTAGGGGAGGCAAAACTCATTCATATCCCTCAAAATCGAAGGAGAATTAGGAAAGATGAACCAAAAAGGGGATAAGGGTTAATCAACATGGAGGTCTATCAACTCCCCTATGCTTTGGCTCTTGCTTATCCTCAAGGAAGCTTAGCTTGACATCGCATGAATAGGGAAATTGATCCCTCAAGCACCCTTTCCGGGCATGGCAATAAAGGTTAACCAACAAGCAAAGTCACACAATCAAGAAGTAACAAAGATAAGGCGAGGGAGCAAGATATACATAAAACTCTCAAGGGATCACCTCGCCTAATGGTGCATACCAAGACTAAGCGAGATCCTCAAGGTAAGAAAGGTGGTGGCTCGCTAATGGCCTATAGAATAGACTAGGGAGAGCCTCACTTTATGATCAATTTGGAACTCTCCTCTCCAAATGTTTAAATATGTTCATGTATGCTCTCATTACTCAATGAATCATGCAAAAATGATAGGTTTGGAAGGGTCCTCATACTCCACTACTCAAGGCAAAAATGCACACCCTTTAACCAAGAGGGCTTTGGAAGGTTTGAAATGGCGTTCTTTGGTAAGAGTGAGAAAGGGGAAGATCTTTTGGGATAAGACGAGCTAAATAGCCCTAGGGTTAGGGAGCAAAAACATTTTCCACAATATAGGGATGGAAGCGAAATAGTACTTCACACCTACAACCCACTTTGAACACTTAAGGAGGGAGCCGATTCGGTTTAGAATACAAATCATTGTGCTAAGCATCTTATGTGCACAAGCTTTCTCCTTTTTTCTTTTTGCATGCTAAAAGGCTTGCTCTTCTTTTTTGCTTTTTACTTTTAATTCAAAAATTTTCTTCCTTTCTTTTCCTTTCCTTTTTTCAAGCAAGCTTAAAACAAGGAGGTTGAAGCCATGCACTTAGCCAAGGATATTCCAGCTTTCCTTCTTTCCTTTTTCAACACAAATTTCTACAACATACAACCAAATATCTTCCAACTCAAAAAGCAAACCTCATAATCGTGTAAAGTGTTGCTCTACTAACCTCTACGGCATGAGGGTAGGAAATGTAAATAGGCCAATGGTGAAATGATTGCGGAAACAATAAAGACAACCAAGGCTTAATGTGGGTGACAAAGAGGGGTTTTAACATCATTTAGGTGGATTTTTAGGCTATGCAGCATAAAATAACAAGGAACGCCTCAATCATATTGATAGAGCCACAAGCGCACGGTGGCATTGTAGCAAATCAATGTCGATCCCACAGAGACTTGATCAAGCTATTGAGTTATATTATGTCAAGAAAGGCTAAGTGAGTCAATAGTTGATATTGAAATTAAACTAATCTATTATCTAATCTAAATAATAATTGGAATTAAGTAAAATAAGTAATCACCTGATCCGCGCATCAATCAAGCACTTCTTCCTAGATAGGTTGTTTTAAAACCGATAATCGAAGTATCACAACTCTACTCCAAGGTAAAGCAAAATACCTAAATCTAATTGATTACCATTTCCCAAGGGCTCTTAATTTGTTTAGGATCATTAAGCACGCAATTATCATATTCATAGTTTCTCAACCGATGTGCTCGGCCACGACTTCACACAATCAAGTCAAATTCTACAGTTCAAGTATCGAACTTCACCTTTCAATTCTTCATCTAATATCCAAAACATGCAAAAAGGTAATCAAATTTCTGGCAAGACAATAAACATCTAGGAGCGAAGAAAACAATCCAACAATTCCAAAATGCTCAAAGAGATAAACAGCAAATCAAGAACACAACTATTATTTGTATAAATCTATCAAAACATACATAATCAAAATTACAAAACATAAATCCAAAGATAATGAGAAAAGAGAAGAGAAGAGAAGAAAAGAGAAAAGAAATGCTCAGTCAATTAATGCGTTTGAATCCATTGATTGCAAACCCAGTATGGAATGCTTGCAAATCTTCACTTCAATTCACTGTCTCTCTCTCTCTCTCTCTCTCTCTCTCTCTCTCTCTCTCTCGCTCTCGCTCTAATCTAATCTAAAATCCTAATTATATGGAATGGAATATAGAGGAAGTGCAATGGATGGGATGTGTTGAAATGAGGTTGAAATTAAAGCACTCTTTTTATACTCAAATTCCTAGAAGTCGAACAGTCGCGAGAAATAATGAGATTAAACTGTCTGATAGTCGAACAGCCATGAGAAAGCAAAAATTCTCAGGTAAAGTGAAGCCGCCACCAACCGTGGGCTCTACCGTGGACCATCAGTGGTGGCTACTAGCTCAATATTCTTCTGTTCTTCCTTCCATCCACCGATATGGTGACTTAGGGGTGTCCATGGGGAGTCAAAATACACTCAACTAGGATCAAAATAAGGGCAAAAAAGTTCAAAAATTATAAAACACAGAAAAGAACCATATCCAACGTAAAATAGAAAGAACAATATAAATTATAACATAAAGTACATAATTCTCGCTAAAAATGACACAAATTTACCTCCAAATAGAGTGCACTTTAAAGACTGATCAAAGTTCCCCTACTTAAACTGTTGCTTGTCCTGAAGCAAACAGTATATAAAACTAACAAGGGGAGATGCATCCCGGAGTCAAAATGTAATAACCTCTTTAAATAGGCAACAGACAGCACATCACAAGCAAGGGTGACAATCAACAACAACCACAAGTAGTGCACAAAACATTTCAAAATTAGGGGAAGGAGAACATTTTTTAAAAAGTACGTGATAAGTGCCTAAAGTGCACGTCATTTTAAGGTCATTTTATTGTATTTTTAGGAAGAATTGAGTGCTTTATGTTGCAATTTACATTCCTATTCTCGTTTTATGCTTGGGTATGGTTCTTTGGTGACTTTTGTAGGATTTTAGACCATTTGACATAGCAATTTACCCTCATTTGAGTATACATTGGCCTCGATGGAGATGCCCCAAGTCCCATGCTCGTGGAACTGAAGAAGAGCAGAAGATTTCGGATCCAGCAAGAACCACGGTCTACACGTGGTGGATGCCATGGTCTGTTGTGGAGGCATAACTGCTAGCCTGTTCGTTTTCTCTCATCGTGTGGTTGAGGTTGATCGTGTTTCTCTCTAAATAAGGCTATTTTTGCACCAGAAAACAAAAACCATCTTCCCATCATTCCATTTCATCTCTCCAATTTTATCAATTAGACTAGGATTTAGATTAGATTAGAAGGAGGAAAAGTGAGTCGAACTGAAGATTTGCAAGGATTCTATTCTAGGTTTGCACGATGGTTCAAGCGTGATCTTGGCTGAACATCTCTTTTCTCTTCTCTTCTCTTCTCTTCTCTAAATTTAGATTTATGTTTTGTAATTTTGATTATCTTTGTTGTTTGATTTTGGATTTATGCAAACATTTGTTAATTTCTTAATCTTGAGTTGATATCATTTAGTACTTTGCAATTTGTTAGATTATTTTATCGAATTCTAGAAGTTTATTATCTTGTGAGGAAATTTGATCACTTTCTTGTATGTTTTGGGTATTGGATGAAGAATTAAAAGGTGAAATCTGATACTAGAATCCTAGGATTTGACTTGATTGTGTGGAGTCTTAAGAGAGCACACCAATTGAGAAACCATGAATATGATAGTTGCATGCTCAATAAACCTAAACAAATCAAGAACCTTTGAGAAATAGTAATTGGTTACATTTAAGTATTTCACTTCACCTTGAAAGAGGGTTGTGATACTTCGATGATCAGATTTAAAACAGTCAATAAAGGAAGAAGTTCTTGATTGATGCATAGATTAGGTGATTGGTTACTTTGCTTAATTCCAATTATCATTTATCTATTAGATTAGATAGTTGATTAGTTTAATTTCAGTATCAAATTTGGATTTTCTTAGCATATCTTGATAGAATATAACCCAATAGCTTGGCCTAGTCTCTGTGGAGTTGACCTTGACTTGCTACAATGCCACCGTGCGCTACGACTATATCAAGCTTTTGGCACCATTGCTTGGGACTAGTGTCGAATATTAGGTTTTTCTTGATAGGTTTGACTAAGCATTTTGTTTTTCTTTGACCAAAAAAAAACCACAAAAACGAAATCCAAAAAAAAAATTTAAAAATTTAAAAAAATTAAAATTTGAAATCCCTAATTCAGGCATGTGTTATTTTGAAGGTATTTTTAAATGTTTAAATATTTTTCTTGTTCAATATGGTTATTATATGGGTAAATAAGAAATATTGGACATTTTTGATAAGGGTGTGATAGTAAAACTCGTATATTTTAGGGTATTAGGGTTTTCTAGGCAAAACTGTTGATGAGACATGGTATTTGCTTGAGTGGATTGCTTGGGATTCATTTGAGTTTGAGACAGCAAGTTGTGTTTCGAAGTATTTGTTCTTTGATCTTTGTGCATTCTATTCTAGATCTTATTATGCCCCTTTTTGGTGTAACTTGTGTAAATTTCTGACCGTGATACTAATTTATGTCCTTTTTATGTATGCTATGCGCAACCTGACTTTATATCACCCTGGGACAATATTGATGTTGTTCTGACTTTACTTGCTTCGTCTTTTCCTTTAGCTCAGTGCACGGGGGTTAAGGTCGGTGTGCGTTTTGGGAGAGTTGCTAGATTTATTATTGTTGATGCATGTTTTGAGTCAGGAAATACTTTAGAGGAGGTGCATGATCTAGTTGAGACTCCTTTAGAAGGGTCATGTGATGTATTTGTGTATAAGGACTTTCCTAGTCTTGATTTTAATAATATTATTTCCCCCAATCCCATTGATCATTCCCATGTTTCACCTATTTATTTATTACCTTCTCCTTCCCCTGAGTATTACATTGTAAAGCCCATTGGTATCTTACGATTCGTGATACTAATATTGATTTAGGCTATGACGATAACATATTCAATATGCTTGGTGGGAATGTTGATGATTACCTTCCCCTAGGTTACTTTGGAGGGTATGATCCCTCCACTGATCCTTATTGTATACGCTTAGGAGACTTGCCCAAGAAAGTCATGTGGAATACATTCTTTAATCCTTCTTGTCATTTTTCTAAGACATTTGATAAGGTTAAGAGGATACTTAATCTCTTTGGTGTAATTTCAGTTATTGCTTCTTACCTTGTATCTTCTAAATTGTGATCCTAGGAGTTTGATAAGCTCCTGCGCTTGCTGATAGCATTTGAATTGATACGCCGAGTCTTAAAGTTGTAATAGAGTGGCTAATGCTACATTTGCCCCATTTGCGACGAGGCCGCTTAGCGTTGGTGTACCCAACACCTAACCAGGTGAGATCATTATACTTTGCTTTCGATTTCCTTTGAATAATAATGCTTTATCTAAGCATGGGAGAAGGGTAGCTTCGTGTTTTTATTTTTGTTATTAGTTTGCATACATGTTGAAGCATATAGTTTTAGGTTTCTTTTTGTTTGCATTGGTGTTTTGCATTTAGTTGCATTTAAGTTTGCATATAGGATTGCATGTAGGGATGGCGAGGATTGGTTTGAGATAACTTCCGATGATATGTTTGTTAGGCAAAATAGCTTTCATGAGCTTGAGAAACTTTTGATGTATAATCCCTTTTGGGCTAAAATTTCGGGAGGTTTAGTAAATATTTCTTGTTTTGACCCTTGTTTTGATTGATAACTTTGTTATCCCTTGGAGTCATTAGCACTAATGTTGATACATGATAATTGTTTTATGAGCTTACTGTGAGACGTTGACCCTTATTTGAACTAATTCATTTTATTTAGTCTCATATTTCTTTCATGTGTGTGACTCTTCCATGCCGCATCTCTAGAACTTGCCTAGACTCTTGTTGAAAACCACAGTAGCATGTGCATAGTTGATGATATGATAGAGGCATTTCTTTATTTTGGTCATTTTAGCCACATAGCCAAATAGCCTATCCTTATATTACATGTTAGCCTATATCCGTCTTTGTTTTGAATGTTTTCTTATTAGCCCTTAGCTAAACACATATTCTTACCTTTAAGCCAAGTTCATGGAGCACCACTTCATCTATGTAGTGGGTGGTTTTAGAGATAATCGACTTTAAGATGGCTTTGGTATGTTGGTTTGTTGAGGGATTGATGTTATTGCGCATTTGCTTTGGTTCCCTCTTGCTTGGGTTTTGTATGTATATGTATTGGATTGTGAGTCAATAGTTAGTGATCCTATGCCTTTAAATAATTACAATTTTTATTTCATTTCTCGGAAAAAAAAAACAAAGAAAAAAAGAAACAAAACATTTATGTTGAAGGAAAAAACAAAGGGAAAACAAATACCAAAAAAAAGAAAAAAAAAGAATGAATAAGTGATTGGCATTAGATATGTAAATGGCTTGTGTTCCTTCTTTGTCAACTCATTTCCTATTTTATTCGTGGGGTATGATCAATGTATTGTTGGGGTTTTGAGTGTTAGTGATTTTTGTGGTTGCTTAGTGGTTTGTTGGCTGCTCCCTAGTCGCTTGACTAAATAGCTCCACATTGCCTAAATTTATTTGTCCACCTCCTTTCCGTTAACCCTCCTAGCCCACGTTACAACCCATATAAAGTCCTCTTGATTGTCTTGTGTATATTGCTTTTTATTGGTGGAGAATATGAGAGTCTTGGCAAGCATATGGTAGATTGCATCTTTGGAATGAGTGTTGAGTGAACCTATGCTCTATTTCAAACACATAAGTGGGAGTGATTTACATTTCCCAAAAGTGAGGTTCTACCAATCCATTTGGCTCTACTCAATTCCATGTGCTCGCATGATGTATTTTGTGGTTCTTTCGGGGTGATCAAATTTGATATCATCAAGCTTGTGGTCTCATACTTTTTAGAAAATCTTCTCCTCCTCCTGATTTTGATATGTCTTGCGCACTACTTGGGGTTGCCGTTGATTAGTATTCTTGCCTGTGATGTGGTATGACTTGCCTACTTTGAGGAAGTTATTTCGTTTTGAGTCCTAGATGTGTTTCTCTTTGTCAGTTTTCTCTAGTGTTTGCGGGAAGACAAGCAACGGTTTAAGCATGGGGGAGTTTGATAAGTGCCTAAAGTGCACACCATTTTGAGGTTATTTTGTTGCATTTTTAGTGAAAATTGAGTACTTTATGTTATAATTCATATTTCTATTCTCATTTTATGCTTGGGTATAATTCTTTGGTGACTTTTATAGGATTTTAGACCATTTCACTCAGCAATTGACCTTCATTTGAGTGCATATTGTCCACCACAGAGATACCCTAAGTCCTATGCCTGTGGAGCAAAAGAAGCGCAGAAGATTTCAGATCCAGCAAGAGCCACGGTCTGCCCGTGGTGGATGCCACGGTCCTATTGAGCAAAACTTTAACAAAATAAATAATATGCACAACACAACTTTCCGACATACAAAAATGTACACTGGTTTATTTTGAGTACGACCCTATTCAAGAGGATGAACCTCCTTAGTTACATCCCTCTCTCGAGAGACCACCCTTTGATTCCGACGTGTTTGTTTTATTTTTTTTGTGTCTTTTTTTGCATTAATAAGGCTTTATATAATTTGAATCGACAATTATCAAATTTTTAATGTCGAATCGCCGGTATCCAAAACTTAATTACATTAGATAGTGACTATATAGGCACCTTCTAGGAAGGATACTATACGTACAAGTTCTTCATGTGAATTTTAGAGAACGGGTAATTTTATTTGAGTTGGAATTTGGGTTGCACTCACTTTTTTATCATGAGCCACCTACGTACCTCTTTTATAGAGGATCAAACCAGTCGTAGTTCTTTAAATTTTATTTAATTTAATTTATCTTTTATTTTGATTAAATTAATAACCATTTGATATGATTTTAATTATTTATGTTGGATTTAGAAACAAAATGGCCATAATTTGGACTAATGTTAATATTTGAACCTTTGTCTTTTTTTTAAAAAAAAAAACTTGTGGCTAAATTACATTTTTTTTAGTCACTTTACAATTTTTATTTACCGACTTAGCCCTTATCGGGGTCGTTCTATTAATTTTGTTACGTCTTTCTTTGACTCTCGATTGTGCCCACAATTTATTCATAAGCTTCCGGTTTCCTCTTCGTAACAAATTGACGTAGCTTGTAACCCCAAATTTGTTTAGGCCTACGTCATGAAAAGGAGAGAAATTTAGTGAATTTGCTTATATATTTGGCTCGGGTTTGGTCCATTTTACCATGCCTATGAGATGAAAATGGTTTAGATTTTTTGCAAAGCCCTCCTTTTTTTATTTATTTGTCTAGGTTACATAACGTGTAACCAAGAGTAACAAAACTGCAATTTTTGCCTTTTATGAAAGAGGAGGGGTATCGGATTGAGCCCATTTGAAGATTTCAGTTTAGACTGAACTTGAAAAAAAATTATATCAAGTTTTCTACGTGTCCTTAGTGGAATCAAGTCACCGTAGTTTTAAACGAATATCGACTTGGACATATATTATGTATTTTTATTGCCCAATAATAGACCAGAGAATGTCACCAACATCATCCGCTCTTGTGTATGCGATTCCCTTTCCTGTTATGAGCTTAATTGCCCAGAAACAACACCAGAACGTAGGAAACTGGATTTATCCATTTACGAGCAACTTATAATTAGTGGACCTCCCCTCTTGTTTTTCTCTTTACTGGTCCATTTCAACCCCTCTTTGACCAATTTCTGAGGAAGAGCTATAAATCTTTTACCCCTTTTATTTAACGTTATTTGAGCAACGTATTCTAATTCGATTTGAATTAAGTCACACATGAAGTAATTTAAAACATAATCTGCTGCTTAACTTCTTTTTTTTTTCTTCTCTTGAAAAACCCTATCCTCCTCACGAAAAACTTTGACTTTTATTTACTTTAATAAGGGGCTGTCATCAGCCATAATTGTTGGCGGCAAGTCCCAATTTTCGTAAATCTTGAAGTTTTATTCAATTGTAAGGTATTTACTGATATTTTCGTCTCTTTTCAATAAAATTTGTCTACATTTTGTGAGAGTTCGGTTGTTTATTTTTCTCACAATTAGTGTGAGTTTAGTTGTTCTCACCTTTAGTGTGAGTTAGGTTGTTTTCACCATTAGTGTGAATTTAAGTCATTGCTTTTGTGCAATTTATCGTAGATTTGGAGATTTAAAGTGAGTTTCTTATCGAGTAGAAGTTGAAAATTATTGTATTAGATCTACGTTTTTTTATTAAGGAATGAGTTAACAATAGAATTTCATGTGGTTCTACTCTGAAGATCTTCCTTTCAAGTGCAATCTACCACGTTAATTGAACATCTGCTCTATGAAGTTATATTATACCTCGCCGCTATTGAGGAAAGATGCACTGATATCAAAGAATGCAGTTGGTGGCAAGAATACTACTACAAGTTCACAACCGGTCGACAGTATATTTACCATTAGCTTTCTGGAGAGAATTATTCAATTCGATGTTTTAGATTTACTTTTATTAGGGGATATTCATTGTATATGCGATATGACTTTTCATTAATGAATTATTCTTTTTTCTTTTAAAAAAACAACTTCTTTTTTTAGCACTTGATACTTCCCTTTTTTTTTGCGATTTGAACGGCCCACCTTAATTCACCATAATCAATACTGCTTTGCTTCTATTTTGTTTTTTTTATTCTTCTTCTTCTTCTTCTTATTGTTGTTATTATTATTATTATTTTTATTATTATTATTACTATTATTATTTGCTTGCATTCATGCTACTAAAGAATAGAAAACGAAATAGTGATGTATCCTCCACTCTGTTAAAGAGAATCGAACTCCCATTAGACATGTTTATCCTCCACTCTGTCAAAGAGAGTCCAACTCCCATTAGACATGTTTAGTTTAAGCAACCTAGTCGATGCAAACCTATAAAATGGCTATAAAAGCCACAGATTCATTCTTCACTTTTCTATCCCCCTAAAAATAAATCACCTAGACTTTCACCATAGCAGATTGCAGTAATACGTTTGTTCAATTCCACTTGAATATTACCGAGCCTAATTTCTTCATCTTTCATTAAGGTTTGTCCATGATGACCTATTTGTCCAGTTTATGAATGCATAAAAAAACACCTGAATTATTATTTTTTTTCTAACAAATTTGAGAAACGACTCAAGATCTATAAGGATCTATACTTTATGAGTTTGCAAGGACTCAAGATTCGCAAGAATTATTCATCCTACAAACTCATGTGAGTTGGAGATGCGGAGTCATAGGAATTAGACGCAGATTCGGTTTACAATATCTTTGCTCCTATTTTGATATACTGTATCTTTGCTCCTATTCCAAAATCTAAACACAAATCCGATATGTCAACAATTCAACTCCCGCCTCTTTTACCATAACATAATTTTTAGCGGGGGTCGGACATGATTTAATTTCAGCAAAATTCATCTTCTTTGATTAAATAGAGGTCGTTGATTATGGATTTATGGGATATCTTGCCTGGATTAATGAATCAACGTTTTAGCAAAATAAGCGGAAAAGCCTACATAAGCCTGCAACTATCCACGTAAGAAGCGAAAACATATTTCTCTTCTTTTTTTAATGGGTTGCTCTCTCAGTTGGCTACTCAGGCCCTTGTTTCCTTTTCTGAGGCTCCTCACGATAGATGCAACGACTCCTGTTTTGATGGCCCTGTTTTTTATTAATGAACAGAGGGGTCTTGATCTTCCCATCTTCCTTGTTTTTTTAAGAAGACAATCTCCCGTGTTTTAATAAAGTGTGCAATTGAATCGATTTTTTTAGTTCGATCAAGATCAAACGGATTGAAGATTGAAATAATCTTTGCCAACTTTAAACCCCAAAAAAAAAAAAAAAATGTCTGCTAAGGCTGCCCAGAGTGGAGATCTTTCCATTTTCCCATTACTTCTTAGCATAAGAATTTGTAGGTTCTTGCTAACCAGGATTCATGTGAATCCAAATTTGTGAGTCTTTACAAACCCCAAATACATGGCTTTCTTCGAACTCATCCAGGATACTTGGGAGTCCAAAGTTGTGAGTACTTTCGAACCCAGGATTCTTGCGAATCACAAATTTTATGAGTCCTTTCGAACTCAAAATTTCATGACTATCCCATTTTAGTCCTTTCGAATTGAAAATAGGGGACACGTTTGTTTTGGTTACCAATCCACTTTCGGATATGGCAGTGACAGAAGTTCTTGTAGCAGGCCATGAAAGAGACAACATCAAAAATGAGAGGCATGGGGAGAATTGAATTAACTTAACAGCATTCTTCTATTACCTTCCAATCTCTAGAAAAACAAAACTGATATCCTAAACAGATAAATCTGAAAGTTTAAAGGCTCCTAAATGACCCTAGAGAGGGGTGAATAGGGTGATGATCAAGATTGTGAATTAATCAAAATAAAGAACGAAAATGTAAACGTGGACAAAACACAAGAACTTTTTAATGAGGATAACCTCAACCAGGCTCAATCCCCGCCTAGAGTTCCCAAACTCTAGAATTAACCCGATTATATTAAGAGGGATTGTTATAACTCTAGAGTACATTTTACTCTAAGTTCCAAGTTACCAGTTGAACCTTTTAACTATGCTTGGTAGAGTTGACCCTTCAACTCTATAATCCCGCCTTACTTACACCTTCAATAACAACTCAAATGTAAAGGAACTAAGTTTGAGTACAATGTATGCAAATGTATTGCTTGAGTAATATGCCAATGAGTACTTGCAGTTCTTCTTATTACTTTACTCTTCATTCAGCTCCGTATTTATAGGGGAAGCTTGGAGGATTTGTTGGAAACTAGCTGTTAGACACAATATGGATTCCTGCTTCAGTTCAATGCCTTGGACTGCAGTTCAGTGCCCTTGAAATTTTAGCAAAATCAGCAACCAATGGTTATGAGCTATTTTTGGCTTGTTTTGATCTTCCTTCAACGACTCCTTCCAATTTTTGAGCTGATGGATATTCTCAACCGCTACTTCCCATTCTTTTTTCTGCTGTTGAGGATTTTTTTGATAAAGATGGCAATTGCTTTCCAAAAAATCAAGTCAGATATCAACCATTTAAAGAGAATTTAAATCCTAATATTTACCTTCTAAGGATCCCTAATAATAAGGAAACAATCATAATCAAAGGAATGCTGTCAATCATAATATTTTTCAATTATAATCAGCATTGTAATATCAAGATAATATAAATGTAACATGATGAATATGTCGCTTGGTTAATATCTTTTTGTCTTTCATCAAAACATATAAAAAAACTCTTTAAGAAAGCTAACAATCTTCCCCTTTTTGATGAAAGACAAACCCAATAAAAATAACGTGTCCGGACAATTTTGCGTGACACACCATGAAAGGTTTTCCTAATACTTCTCCCCCTTTTTGTATTTCATCAAAAAGATAGCAAAAGAAGGAGAAAGAAAAATTGAAGCTTATTATGGTAAACACATATAACTCCCCCTTAATACGTCAATGTCTTATAAAGATGCTTCCCCTCAATCCATGGCACTCATTAAAAAATATATAGGGGATAAAATACTAATCATGAAATTAATCGCATATGCTAATGCTAATTGACTTGAAATTCTCATGAACAACATAATGATGCAATGAGATCATATGTGCATAATTACATGTCATAATAGTATAAGATATACTAGAATATTAATCATGCTCAAATTCCAAGGATAATGTATAAAGCAAATTATAATTCAAAAAAATTTTGAAATCAAAATGCTACGAATAGGAAGTAGTTCATGCAAAGCAACATTGTCTTATGTTTAGCAAGAACCCAAATATTATCACTATTGAAGATATTGACGTAAAATTTAAGCCTTTGAATTGATCATATTAAAGATACCCAGTTTCTACCTGCAGTTCAAGGCCTTGGACTGCAGTTGAAGGCCTTGAATTTCTTGACTGTAACGAATTTCTTATTGGCTTGACCTGCAAGAACTTAGGAACATAATTAGTACATAGAGAGGGTTTTCCCTCAATTCACATTGGGTGGTCTTGTGGCTTTTGGTACCCAAATTTGAACTAACCTAGGGCTAGATTTTCTAAAGGGGCATGAGTAAGACATATGACCATTCTTTAGGCAGTAATTGCATTTAATATGAGATTTGTTTTAGGACTTCGATTGAACAAAGAAGTTCTTATAGACTTTCTTTTTATTAAAGACATTATATCCAACTCCTTTATTGAATGACATCCTTTAAGAGCCTAATAATTTGTCCAAATTTTCTTGTCTCTTTGAAAACTTTAAAACCAATTTTTCAAAACCTTCACATTTAGATCAAACTTCTTGCTTCTTTGTTTTAAGAGTACCAATCTTCATATGAAGTTCATCATTTGATTTTTATAAGGCCTCTTTTTCAAATGATAAGTTTCGAATGATTTTCTTTAAAGACTTTATTTTGGACAAATATTTTTGCTCACATTCAATGCAAATAACCAAAGTTTGGGCTAATTCACCTTTAGAATATTCAAGAAATTTAGAATAATCTACCTCATCCAAGTTTTCAAATTCAGTTTCTTAGACGTCATTCGCTATAAGGCATAGGTTTGTAATTTCTTCTTCTTTGTCACCGTCACTGGAGTCACTATCACTCCATGCGACAATAATGGGTCTCTTGAATTCCTTCTTGGCTTTGTGCTTGTGTTTTTCAACTTTCATTTGCAAGACTGGACAATCTTTTACTATATCTCCTGGCAATCCACATCCAAAACAAGGACCTATGTTCGAATCATTTTTGTTGTGAAAAACTTCGTACCTTTTGAGAACTTCTCATTTTTGCTTGATGGAGATCCCTTTTTGTAGAACTTTTTGGGATCAAATTTCTTTGACTTGAACATTTTCTTCAATCCTCTAGCGATCATTCCCATAGTATCTTCATCCTCTTCGCTTGACTCATCTTCCGAAAAAATGGCATCTTCACTTCTAGTTTTGAATGCTGCTCCTTTCTTGAATTGAGTTTCTTTTTCCTCTTCATCTTCTTTAAGATGAATTTCGTGCGTAATGAGTTTTCCTAACAAATCATCCAAGGCTAGTGTCTTGAGGTTTTGGGCTTCCTCAATTGCAGTGACCTTGGGACCCACTTGTTTTTAGGAAGACACCGAAGTATTCTCCTAACCATCTCCTCGTTTGTGTAGGTTTTGCCAAGGGACTTGAGATTGTTGGTTATATCAGTGAACCTCGTGAACATCTCCTTGATCGCTTCATTGCGTTGCATTTTGGATAGCTTGTATTGATGAATGAACATGTTGATTTTTGTCTCTCTCACTTGACTTGTCCCTTCATATGTCACCACCAGCTTGTCCCATATTTCTTTGGCTAATTCACATACACAAATACGATTGTACTCATTAGCATCTAATCCACAATATAATATATGCATTACCTTACAGTTTTTTGACAGCCTTGTGAAGTCTTCTTGGGTGCATTGATCTTCACTTTTCGCAACGATCTTTCTGTCAATCGTCATTTGCGGAACATATGGTCCTTTTGGTACGGTGCTTCATAATTCATAATTTTCAGTCTTGATAAACATCTGCATCAAAATTTTCCAATATGAAAAGTTAGTGCCTCTAAACAAAGGGGGTCTAATAGTGGAACAACGTTGATCATAATAGCCTTCTCCAGTGGTGGCCATGATTGTTGCCCACTTGACGGTAAAGTCAAAATGCGGTGGGTCTGGCTCTGATATCAATTGAAAGTTTGAAGGCTACTAAATCACCCTAGAGGGGGGTGAATAGGGTGGTGATCAAGATTGTGAATTAATCAAAATAAAGAACGAAAATATAAACGTGGATAAAATACAAGAACTTTTTAACAAGGATAACCTCAACCAGGCTCAATCCCCACCTAGAGTTCCCTAACTCTAGGATTAACCCAATTATATTAAGAGGGATTGCTACAAATCTAGAGTACACTGTACTCTAAGTTCCAAGTTACCATTTGAACGCTTCAACTAGGCTTGACCCTTCAACTCTATAATCCCACCTTACTTACACCTTCAACAATACAACTTAAATGTAAAGGAACTAAGTTTGAGGACAATGTATGCAAATGTATTGCTTGAGTAATATGCTAATGAGTGCTTGCAATTCCCTATTACTTTAGCTCTTCATTTAGCTCCATATTTATAGGGGAAACTCAGAGGATTTGTTGGAAACTAGCCGATAGACACAATCTGGATTCCTGCTTCAGTTCAATGCCTTGGACTGCAGTTCAGTGCCCTTGAAATTCTAGCAAAATTAGCAACCAACGGTTATGAGCTATTTTTGGCTTGTTTTGATCTTCTTCAATGGCTACTTCCAATTTTTGAGCTGATGTATATTCTCAACGGCTACGTCCCATTTTGTTATGCTGTTGAGGATTTTCTTGATAAGGATGGCAATTGCTTTCCAAAAAATCAAGTCAGACATCAAGCATTTAAAGAGAATTTAGATCCTGATATTTACCTTATAAGGATCCCTGATAATAAGGAAACAATCATAATCAAAGGGATATTGTCAATCATAATATTTTTCAATTATAATCATCATTGTAATATCAAGATAAGACAAATGTAACATGATGAATATGTCAATTGGTTAATCTCTTTTTATCTTTCATCAAAACATATAAAAAACACTCTTTAAGAAAGCTAACAGAATTAATATAATGGCCAATTGGTTGTTTTGTGCCGCTTCTCTGCTCCTTTTCTTTTTTTGCCCAGCGTCTCTTCTCTGCTCTTTTTTTTTTTTTTTCACAGAGACTCTCACCTTTTATGATATAATGGCCAATTGGTTATTCCTCCTCCCCCCACCTTGAGTTAAGTTGGAATAATTTGGTGAGTGGGAAGTTATACGGACATGATCATGGGAACCAAAAAAAAACAAAAAGCACGCTTCTTTTCTTTCTTTTTGTAGTTGGTTAGTACAACTTGTTTTTAGTGGGAAACTTTCAAATTTCCTGACAATGCAAAGCCACAATTGTGTAAAAATTTGAATTCCACTCAATCGCCAAGCAGATGATGTTCTTTTTTTTTTTTTGAGTTTCTACATCCATCTCATCCAAATATTACATTAGTAATTTTAGGAAATTGGCAACCTCTATTAATACAAATTTTTATATAAAAAAAGCATGGATCATATTATAAGTCCCCATTTTTTTTTTTTTTTTGGGAGTAATGGTAAGCAAGCCTAACCCATCAGGCCCCTATCTCTGGCATACCCAATGGACCTTAACATGCCAAGGAATAAAGTATACAAAAGCCCAGACAAGCTGCCTAGGAATCCAACCCCAACTGCAAAGCTTTGTGCACAAAGCACAGCATTCGCGTCCCCCCCGAGCCGAACTCAGGTGGGAAGTGTGTGGGAAGGCAGCAATGGCCAACTAGGCCGATTGCTCTTTGTTGTATTATAAGTCATCATGATTTTAGTCCCATGAATTTAATTTGAGAGTCTGACTAATTTTTCTGTTATTAAACTAAAACAAATTTCGTAAAAATTTGTAGTCCAATAGTTACACCCCACGTATCATGTGTGTGAACATTTGTGAGTACAGATGATGCACGAACTAAATTTTGATTTTTTTTTGATGTGTAATTTTTTAAAATATATATATATATGTATATATATATATATATATATATATAGTATATATCTATATATATATGTATTATATATATATATATATATATATAATATATATTTGTGTGTAATATATATATTCTCTATATATATATATATATATATATATATATTTGTGTGTGTTGTATATATATATATATATATATATATCTATATATATATATATATATATATATATATATATATATATATATATATATATATATATATATATATATATATATATATATATATATATATATATATATATATATATATATATAGATTGCAATGGATGGGAGTTGCGGTTCTCAAAGGGCACCCCGCGAAAGTGGTGACGAGTCATCACACAATCCTATTTATAGACGTTCTTCTTCTTTAAAAACCGTTACTGTTTCTCCTCCACCAGACTCTAGGGTCATTTGGATAAGAAAAGAAAAGGTGCGAAAAGGCACCCTCTCCCATTCATACAACAATGAGAAAAGTTGCATCAAAGTCTGCAGGGATTATTCAAACTTCTTCGATGCCATAGTTCTCAAAAAGGTCAACACGGAGTCTAAGGGGGATGAAAAATTTGGTTGCTTCATCATTTTATCTTGCTCTTCATAAACTTCTCACTCTAAGAAGGAATTGGGGCATGGACTTTAAATTTCGGGGGCTACCCAACTTTATGGTTGGTGCTATTGAATGGACTGAGTATATTTTGAAGCATTTTGAGCATACCATTAGATCAACAAACATATATAGAGCCATTGGTGTATCTTGTTACCCCTTGTGTGGAGAGCATTTTGTGAGCTTTGGGGCCCTCTAACAAATATGCTCCATCACGGTGCTGGAGAAATTCGTATCTCTCTCTATAACATAGAGAGAATCGCCAGTCTTCCAATTTTAGGAGATGTATATGAAGAATTTTTGCCTCGCAACGAAGATTTGATGGACGACGATATATTTTCACCAACAGTCCTAGAGTTGCATTGTATACATGCTGAACTTTATGCTTTCATAAGAGCAATCATGTCTATTAGGATTGGTGGTTGGATCATTTTTATAGAGGGGAATTAATATGGGGTACTTTTGGAAAAGGCGCGGAACAGAGGACATCATCTAGCCCTCCATGAGTCACGCAAAGGGGTCATCCTTCGACTTTAAATATCACCAATATTGGAGAGCCTGTGGCTTTCTTGGCTTTCTGGTTGAGTCATTTTGTCCTACCATATCATAGTGAAGTGATAAGACTAGAGACCTTCGTAATGGCTTCTTTAATGGCAACAGGTCAAAAGATCTCCCTGGCTCCGACAGTGCTAGGGTACATCTGCCACGGTTTAGGGTAGGTTGCAAGTCATCCTGATCATCGGGGTCGAGCTAATCCTTGTTTTCCCATTCATTATGTAGTGGGTTGGTTAGCAGAAGTTTTTCCGGCCTTATATTCTCAAGGCCCTGATTCTGAGTGTCCAGTAGATTATCCTACCTTGATGCGCTACACTGGAATGTCAATCAAGCGATTTACACTAGCACAAGCAAGGAGCATGTTTAGAAACGGGCAATCTGTCTCTTTTCGTGCAAGCACATTTTTGGAGCGTTCATCGAAAGGATGGGACTTAGTCGATATGAATCTATCAGATGAAGATTTCAAATTTTTATTATCTATAAGATCTTCTGTGCTTCATGTTCGCATTGGTTCTGAATTACTTCTGGCGCCCTATTATCCACATCGATTTACTCAGCAATTTGGGTTTGACCAAGGTGTTCCTGCTAACACGCTAAGCTTTGCAGTCCCTCTTAGGCAACAAAGAAACATGATGAACCTTGCTTAGGTGGTGGCAACTCTCTATAGGCGTGACACTGGTGCCAAATTCTACATTCCAAATGTTTATTTTAGAGGACTTTATACTTGGAGTTATTGCAATTGGTGGTTTAGATCTAGCACCCCTTACTTGAGCCAGTCTATCTAGAGAATCCACCAAATCACCGTCAATGATAAGGTAATTTTAAGGGAGCAGATTTTCATCATTGATCGCCTTCGCCCAAATCCACAGTCTATTGGCGGGCCTGTTAGAATTTCAGAAATGGTGGATAATAAGTCTCCCGAAGCCCAAGGGAAAGATTACTGGAGTTTCTTCCAAAGGGCAATCCACAGGCTTTTCTGCTAAAGGGATATCTGCTGGGCCTTCTTCAAAGAAGGGAAAGGAAAGAGTCTTCGAGAGTGACCATAAATCAAAAAAGCAAAAAAGAACTTATCGTGAGCAATCTCCTAGTGACGTCAATTTCAAGAGAGCTTGTTATGATCATCCTGATCGCTCTGATGATTCTGACGAAGGAAATGGTTTGGGGTTTAATGATTTACCCATATCTGATCTTGAGCAAGAGACTAGGTGCCCATAGGATGCCCCAACATCAGATAGCATAGATATACCTATAATAGCAGCCAACTCTGTTATGGAGGAGAAGCAAGATCCTCTTATGACTACCATTATCCCTGTGCAAGTCACTCTAAATGATGTAGTGGAAGTTATACCACTTCAAAGTGTCCCCACTACCATAAGGAGTCTTTTTGTTAACCCAATAGAAGATTGGGTCCAGGGGAGTATTCTTAGTGGGGTAAATGCTGTTGTGGACATGATTTCCCACCAGGACTCTACGCAAGCTTTACTAGCCAATAGGGTGCGGGCTTTTCGATCTTTAAAAATCCTTCATTCCTTCGCTGATGAATCTCATCTTAGCACCATAGAAATTTCCTGGCTTACTTCTAAGGTAGAAGAAGCATTTAATATAGCTGAAATTGTTGAAAAAATGGAAGGATTAGTGGATATCCAATGACTCCGTCTTCTATCTTCTCAATATTCTGCTTACACGTCAGAAATTGCTCATATAGAAGATAACCTTAAAGAGTTATCCAATGAGGCTTTGGGGCTTGAACTTTGAGAGAAGGAGATTTTGAAGGAAGAGGAATGGATTCGTAAAATGCAAGAGGACTTTATGGATTAAAGACGAAAATTAACTACTACAGAGGGTGAATTAAGGACCTGTTAATCTTAAAAGAAAGGAAAAGGAACGACTTCAAGTGAGTTGGCTGAAGCAGGTGTTGCTAAACTCCAGGATTTGGAAAAGGAGAAGAATCAATTGAATAATTTGGTTGACTCCATTGCCTCCTTTAATAAACACTAAGCCATTTTTATTTTATGTTGTTATGTTTCATTCCTTAGTTCCCTTTGTTTTCAATTTATGTTTAGCCTTTGCTTTTTTGTATGAAATTATTTTGAATGTTGGAATAAGACGAAGATATTAATAATGCAGCAACTCCTTTTGGTTGTTTTTTATTTATTTCTTATTTTTGGTGCTAACTGCTGTTATTTCTTCTCCTTCATTCCCCTATTTTCATAATAGCAAAAATCAACATAATTGCACTAAAAATGGCAACTAATAACCGATCTTTACTATGAGTTTCATATGACAATTTACAATATCACATGAATTAAAAGTGTTTTTTTTTTAACATATAGGAGAAAAGGGAATTTGTTTAATCTTGTGGCTGAGTCCAGCATGAAGCTAGATTGCCTGCGTCCCCCCTTTTTGAGGGATCAAGCCTACCGTAGTTCGATGGGACTCAACTGTCCATAAACTTCAAGTAAAGAATTTCTTTACAAATTTGCGATTGACACAAGCATAGATAATTTGTCCATCATGATTTGAGAGCTCATACGCCCTCTAGGGAAGACCTTGGTGATTATACATGGGCCTTCCCATGTGGAATCAAATTTTCCTTGTGTCTTTTGATTTATAACAATAGGTCTCCTCATTGTTAAGACCAAATCACTGATGCCAAATGAGCGAAACTTGACTCGCCTATTGAATGCGCTAGCCACTTGAGCTTGATAAATCTCAAGCCGTTGTTGAACCATTAACCGACGCTCATTCGATGCCTCGAGTTTAGCCAATCTGACCTGAGTATTTGCATCTAGGTCAGTGAATTACATGGCCACTCTTAAAGAACGTAACTGCACCTCTAGAGGTAACACAACTTCTGAACCAAAGAACAAACTGTAGGGTGTACAACCAGTTGCAGTTTGACTTGTGGTTCGATAGGCCAATAAAGCTTCTGGCAGTCGTTCATGCCAATCCCTCTTTGATCTTGAGATCATTTTCTTTAAAATCTTACAAAGCACTTTATTGAATGCTTCACCTTGACGATTTGATGACGGATTATAGTTTGATGAGAAGCTCTATCTGAACTTGTACTTCTTCGCAAGCCTTGTCATCGCTTGATTTTTGAAGTAAAGGGCATTATCTAAAATGATCTTGTATGGAACTCCATCCCTGTAAATTAGGTGGGTCCTGATGAAATCCGGGACTTGTTTTGCCCCCACTTCTCTTAATGCAATGGCTTCAGCCTACTTTGAAAAATAATCTATGGCTGCTAGAATAAACACATGACCACGAGAGGAGCATGGCTTGAAAGGTCCTATCACATTGAGCCCCCATGCATGAAAGGGCCAAGATAATATGCTTGGGTGGAGTAATTGTGGTGGTTGGTGGATGAAATCTCCATGTATTTGACAAGCTTGACAAGCTTTAGCAAATTTTATAGCATCTTAAACCATACTTGGCCAATAATAGCCCAACATTTTGATTTGATTAGCAAGTTTTGGACCTGTCTGATAAGCACCACATAGCCCAGCATGAATTTCACTTAGGACATAAGTAGCCTCCTCCCTTGACAAGCACCTAAGTAACACCCCATCTGAGGATTTCGATATAAAGTGTCATTTTTAAACGTAAATCTCAGCACTTGTTGTTTCACATCTACCATTTTCTTTGGATCAGTGGGTAAGATGCCATATTGAATGTACTCAATGAGAGGTTGCCTCCAATTTGTTTCTTCTTCGACCTCAAAAACTGAGACTACATTTATTTCTTCTGTGTCATCAAAACGGTCCAAGGCTAAGACCAGCAAATGACGTTCCCCGATTATTATTTGAATTTCCCTTTCATCAGGGAGTGTCAGTGAAGCAGCCAACTTTGCTAAAGCATCAGTTTTATTGTTCTCAGAGCTTGGTATATGGTTAACCTGTACTTGAAGGAGTTGGTTCATAAGGCTTCTTGCCCTTTGATAAAGAGGCACTAATTTGACATTTCTTACCTCGTACTGACCACGTATTTGTCGGATAATTAACTGAGAATCACCGAATACTTCAAGCTGGTCAATACGCATTTCCAGGACCAATTCGAGGCCAATGATGAGTGCCTCATATTCAGCCAAATTATTTGAACATATCTCATGGAGAGAAAATGAACAAGGGATAAGTTCTCTTGATGGTGTGATGAACAAAATCCCTACTCTGGCTCCCCGACTCCTTGCTGCCCATCAAGTTTAAATCTCAACAAGCATAACTTCATTATCTGGTAGATCATTGGGTAGTTCTTCATTATCTGGACACAGATATGCTGCTAAGAAAGCAACTATAGCTTGTCCCTTTACTGCCTTTTGAGGCATGAACTTGATGTCGAAAGGGGCCAAAAGCATAGCCCATGTAGCCAATCTCTCTGATAGCATGTTCTTAGACAATATACACCTTAACGGATCTGCCTTCGAGCTCAAAATGATCTGATGGGACAAGAGGCATTGCCGTAATTTTTGAACGGAAAAAACCAAAGCAAGGCAAATTTTCTCCATGGAGGAGTAATTTACTTCTGCACCTACCATTGTTCAGTTGATATAATATAGGGCATTTTCTTTCCCTTTGACACTACATTGAGCCAACATAGCCCCTAAAGATCATTCGAGGGATGCTATGTATAATATTAAGGGCTTTTCCTGTATTAGAGCCATTAGAACAGGTGATCTTGTGAGGTATTGCTTGATGCTTTCAAAAGCATTTTGACATGCTTGATCCCAAATGAAGGGCGTGTCCTTTTTCAGGAGTCTTATGAAAGGCTGGCACCTTTCTGACAAATTTGAGATGAAGCGCTTTATGTAAGCTAACCTTCCTTGTAATCCTCGCAATTCCTTTAAGTGTCTTGGAGGGGGCATTTGGATTATGGCCTTGACTTTATTGGGGTCAATCTCAATCCTTTCTTTCCAAACCATAAAGTCGAGGAATTTTCCTAAGGTAACCCCAAATGCACATTTTAAGGGGTTCATCTTAAGCTGATGTTGAGGAGGAAATCATAAAAAATAATCGTCATGGCTCTCTGGTAAGTGGCCCCGGCATTTTTCAAGCCAAACGGCATTACTGTATAGCAGTATATGCCTTGTGGCATCCGAAAGGCCCCTAAGTCTTCATCTTCAGGGTCCATTTTGATTTAATTATACCCTGAGAAACCTTCCATAAAAGACAAAGCACCAAACCCCATAGTGGCATGCATTGTTTAAGTCCCTGAAATCCACACATATTCGGAGCTGACCATTCTTTTTCTGAACAAGGATAATGTTAGCTAACCAAGTTGGGTATTGAACTTCGCAAATGAAGTTAACCTTTATAAGCTTGTCTACCTCAACATTTATTTGGATTGTCAAGTCAGGACGAAAGCGCTGCTGAGGCTGCTGTATTGGCTTTACCCCCATAGAAATAGCTAACTTGTGAACAACGACATTTGGATCCAAGCCCGACATGTCTTGATATCCCCAAACAAATAAATCTTTATATTCCTGAAGGAATAGCTCATATTGTGCCATACCTTCATCATTCAATATGACACTTGCAAAAATTGGCCTGGGGTCATTAGTTGTTCCTAAGTTTATCTCCCGTAGCTCATCGATTGTAGCTTGACCACCGTCTTCCATTTCTAGTGATGCTGCTTGAACAACCTCGGCAAAATCCAAGTAGGACTCTTGTTCTATAGGAATTGAGTTATCTTTTGGGCGTTTGGATGAATTATCTTCAACTTGAGTTTCGCCACACATTTTCGAGTCTATCATGGCTACCTTTTGATGTTTGGGCGATTCTTGACAAGGAAGTTCAAAAAATTGAGCATCGTCCTCATCTTTGATAGAAACGACATTAACTTGGTCTGCTTGCTCGACTTCATTTTGTTCACGAATCCAAACAAAGCTTCTGGGCTGCTACCCTTTCTTATTCAACTTTCACTTCCTCTGCTTTCTGACTCAGATGTTCTTTTGTTTGGGTTCATTAACTTTCCCAAGCCTTTGAAAACTGAGACTCGAGGTTGGACCTACTTGCCCTGGGAGAACAACTCTTGTTCTTAGGGTGTGAAAACAAAGTCATCTATTGCATGGGCTTTTAGAACGCCCCCATCATGTGACACCTGAAGATTTTTAAAGGTATCCCCTTGAAATAATCCCTTTAGGACTTCACCTTCATGAGAGATGTTTATTTTCTTGTTGGCTTCGGCAAATCTTTTCTTATTGTCTTTTTTCCACCTTCTTTGAAATGGTGATAGTCCTCCTGGAGATGGAGTACCTAAAGAGGATGCTTCCGTCATGGGATTTGAAGAGTTTCTTCTTAAGATCACTCTCTTGTTGCCGATTGATGTTCTTATGACCAAGTTTTCTTTGGCATTGATTGATCAATTCTTCAAATTGAAAAAGAATAATTCATCACAAAGGAGTTCACAATTTCCCTCACTGGTGTCAATACCTTTTAGCCAACCTTTCTCGTATCTTTAGGTGTATATTTGAACAACACCTTTGACTGTGGGGATTGATACTCCTTGGCTTCACTAGCATAACTGTTGACAACTTGAATGACCTTTTGAGGAAAAGTGAGAGCCGTGAGCTTTTCTTTTTATTTGCCCCCTTTTAGGTCTAAAAACGCCAGAGAGGTTCCAATGTCCGTTGATTTGTAGAACTTGGCATAAGCGTAATTAACATCTTCCCCATGAAAAGGGTTTGCATCCCCACGAATTGTTTTCTCATTTCCATAACCGTCTGTGTACTTCAAGTACTAGTGAAGAGTTGACGCGATGGCTTTACTAGTATGAAGCCATGTTCACCCGAGCAGGGCATTGTAAGAGGTATCAGGATCTACTACGTGAAAGAGAGTATCTGTGTAGAGGTCATCTAGCTCAACTTTCAAAGCAATACTGCCTAAGGCTTTCTGCCCCACCTGATTAAATCCTTTTATTGTGAGTAAAGTTGGGGACAACTAATTTGGTATTATCCCTATCGCCCTCAATACCCTTAACAGAAAAAGGTTGACTGCAGACCCACAGTCAAGTAGGATCCGATCTATTCTTTTATCCCCGATCATATCGGTGACGTATAAGGGTCTGTTGTCATTTGTTGACCCCAATTGGAGGTCCTCATCAATGAACGTTATGCAAGCCATGCACGTAGCACACCGGTTTACAGGAGAGGATAACACCTCATCCACCTCAATAGGGTCAACTTGATCTTTGTAATCGTCAGTATCCATTATCACCTGAATAAGTGCCCTTCTTAGCTCCTTTAACATTTGTAGAGCATTATAAACACCTAGGCGTGTTGGGATTCACTTGAGATGGGAGATGATATCATAATGGACCTTCTCTTTATGAGATCCTTAATGAACTTAAAAAGGGACCGGGATGGGAAGATCCTTCTTAGGATCCTTAGTCAACTCCTTATCTCTAGTGACACTTTTGCTATTCGAGCTTGATAAGAGTGCCTCTTTTCTATTTTGCTCCCCAGCATTCTCCGATGTTGGCGACTCCTTTGGTGCCATTTCTTCCTCCTTCTCTTTCCTTGCTGATTCAGGTGGTTGGAGTTGATGATCAGATCGAAGAGTTATTTGATCCACTTCTTGAGTGGTATTTATGGGCTTGACGTTCACCTCTTCACATTCATCAGCCCATGAGACCATGCAACATTGGGCTACTTCCCCTTCTTCAGGGTCGTCATCCGAGGGATCACTGCCGAAAAAACCTTTAGGGATGTAATCACCTGAAGTGAAAGGGGTCTTAACATGTGGCACGTACTCTTCTTCGGAAGTTACATCTGACCTCTTTTTGGTCTTTGACTTCTTCTTCCTGTTTTTCATGTTTTTCTTTTGTGGTGGCTTCTATCCTCTTATTTTAACTCCTAGGGACTGAGACACTCGAACCACCTCCTACCGAAATGGTCTTCTACTAGAGTAGGTTTGCCACTCGAAGCCATCATGATCATCATCTTCTGATGTTGCCCATGCCTCTAAACTTGGGTCCAGGTAGAAATCGTATAAGGTTGCTGCTCCTGGTGAGGGAGGAGGCATATCCGGATATACCCATACTATTATTACATCATCATTAGCAATGAACTCAATCGGGACTGCATGAGGTGGTAGTGACACCATTGGGATTTGTTTATTAATTTCTGAGGATGATGGATAAGAGTCATCCTTCTGCTCAACTGTTGAAGTTGCGTTTGATGATGCGGTAGGCCCTTTGGGTGGAGCTCCTTCTATCTCGATTTCTCCCCTCCTGGTCATGTCTTCAATTATGTCTTTGAAGACATAACAATCCTGTATAGGATGACTAATGATCCTGTGATATGGGCAATACTTAGGATCATTTATCCTGTTGACTTTAGCAAGTCGCTTCGATTCTGGGAGAGAAATGGCTTTTGCCCATAAGCTCATCAAATATCCCTTAGACATCATCATCATCGAAGGGATATTTCTTTTCCTTTCTTTCTTGAAGGGTGAATCGTCAGCCTTTTTTCTTTTGCTTGATATTTTTGCTGACATTTCCACCATTGGTTGGCCTTGAGTTTGTTTTTACAAAGATAGCCATTGACTCTCCTTTTTTAATAGGCCTTTTGCCTTCTTCCCTCTTAGGTTGTACGGTTTTCTAATGGGCAAGTTGTCTTTCTACATTACTTGCCTTAGACACAAAGGCATCAAAGTTTTGAGGCTCACCAATGCCAACATATGTAGCAATTTGAGGGTCTAAATTGTTTGCACACATTTGAACTGCTGATTCTTGCTCAACTTTTCTACGCATTGCTAGCTCATACTTCTCCACCTCATGATGAAATCGTTCACACTCTCATTTGGTCTTTGGCATTTGTCAGCAATGTCTACTATGGAGACCTTCCTTTTTGAACTCACGAACTGGGCCAAGAATGCCATTTGAAGGTCATCCCAAGTATGCAATGATCTAGGCTGAAGCTGGGTATACCATGTAAAGGCTATCTCTTTTAGGGATTGTACAAACTGCCTAATTAATAGTGCATCATTTGAGGCGGTTTCACCGCATGCCAAGTAGAAATGGGCTAAATGTTCGTGCAATGACCCATTAATTACGTCAAACTTCTCAAAGTTTGGTGCTGGTGCCCTTTCAAGAATGAAACTGAGTCATAGTGACTTGGATAGGGGTTTCGGTATCCCAACACTGGAGGACTCATGGCAGCCTGGTACTCTTTAATTCTCTGAGCTATCAACTCCTTTATATCTTACGAAGTGATGACTGTGTTGCTGCTGCTAACCTCATTAGCCTTTTTATATTCTCTGATTTCAAGGCGAGTAGCTAGGTTAGCAATTTCAGCCTCTTTTTCTGCGGGCTTCCGTTGTAATTCTTGCATTTGTTCTTCCAGGTTTGGAGTGCTGATCACCAAGATCGGCATGTTGTTAGTTTGATCATCCTGGTTAATTTGGCCTTGTGGGATAAAAGCCTGTAATTCTTGTTTATAGAAAAAGAGTTCTGAGATCATAAAAGGCAGGACTTGTAACCTCGTCCTGTTCTTCGGATTGGTCCTTACCTTGGTTAAGGGTGGTGATAAAAGATTGTAAAGTCACCTCAGCGTATGTTAAGGCTTTAGTCCTTGATCTTGTGATTGGACCGCTATAAACTTGTGAACCGCCCCTTCTGAGGTCAAGTTACTTTGGCTTTGTGATCTGGAGGGCAATATCTGCCTGCCTTTTATAGGAACTGGAGGAGGAATAACCTCCGTGACCTGTAGGGTCATGGGCACCATAATAGGGGTGCTTGGGGCTGAAGGTTTAACGAATTTAACCTTCGGGATTTTAGGTGTTGTTACATCCTCTGAGTGGGTCATCATCACCTCAACCACGAGAATATCAAGAGGGATAGTTGTAAAACGAGCTTGAGGATATTTTTTAACTCCTGAAGTTCCTTCCCCAAATGGCTTATAGGGGCTTTTTGAAGTGGAGGCACGACTTATTGGCTCTACCCCCATTCTGGTGCGTGCAGGAGCCCAAACCTGACTTGGGGCTAAGGTCGGTACCCAAGCTTTCTCGATGATGGGTTAGGAACCAGAGTCTGCCTTGGTAGGGTTGCGACTCGGTTTGCTGATACTTTCCTTGTTAGGATTCCCCTCGAAGTTGTACAGCAAAGCCATTGATGGGCATGTCGCAAAGGATGACCTTTGTTGAAAAGCCCTCCTCAAAGTTGTTTTCGCTAGCTTCAGGACTGGTGATGGATCTAGCTTGGGTGCTAGACTTAGCGGGGCGCTTGTCACTTCTGTGCTTGTTGCGCTTCAAGTTCTTGACCGCTTTCTTGGTTAACAGTCTGTTGGTCATAGGGGCGGGCCCGCTTGCCCTTTGGAGCCCCGTAGAGGTTCTATTGAATTTGCCAATGGAAATTCAGCGAGTATGAATCGTGGTCCTACTGTGAAGACCATTTGGACGTTCCTCTTTGCCTGGAACATCCCAAGCTTGACCAAAAAGTTGATAGGAAGCTCGTTGAAGTTGATGATGACTTGGGGTGCCATTTTTCTGCAAACATCACACAAAAACAAAAACAATGGAAAGAAAGAAAATAATAAATATTAGTCAAATATAAACCAAATCGGAGATGAAAAGGAAAATGGGGTCCCACCGAGCGTGCCAAAAAATTATGTTGAGCAAAAATTTAACAAAATAAATAATATGCACAATACAACTTTTCGACATACTAAAATGTACATCGGTTTCAAGAGGATGAACCTCCTTAATTACATCCCCCTCTCGGGAGACCATCTTTTGATTCCAACTCGTTCTGTTTTACTTTTTTGTGTCTTGTTTTGCGTTAATAAGGCTTTATATAATTTGGATCGACAATTATCAAATTTTTAATGCCGAATCGCCCGTATCCGAAACTTAATTACGTCAGATAGTGGCTGCATAGGCACCTTCTAGGTAGGGTACTATACGTACACGTTTTCTTCATGTGCATGTTACGGAACGGGTAGTTTTATTTGATTTGAAATTTGGGTTGCACTCACTTTTTATCATGAGCTGCCTACGTACCTCTTTTATAGAGGATCAAACCAGTTGTAGTTTTTTAAACTTTATTTGATTTAATTTATCTTTTACTTTGGTTAAATTAAAAACCATTTGATATGATTTTGATTATTTATGTTGGATTTAGAAACAAAATGACCATAATTTGGATTAATGTTAATATTTGAACCTCTTTTTTTGTTTTTGAACTTGTGGCTAAATTACATTTTTTTAGTCACTTTACAATTTTTATTTACCGACTTAGCCCTTATCGGGGTCGTTCTATTGATTTTGTTACGTCTTTCTTTGACTTTCGATTGTACCCACATTTTCTTCATAAGCTTCCAGTTTGCTCTTCGTGACGAATTGACGTAGCTTGTAACCCCAAATTTGTTTAGGCCTACATCATGAAAAGGAGTGAAATTTAGTGAACTTGCTTATATATTTGGCTCGGGTTTGGTCCATTTTATCATGTGAATGAGATGAAAATGGTTTAGACTTTTTGTAAAGCTCTCCTTTTTTTAATTTATTTGTTTAGGTTACATAACGTGTAACCAAGAGTGACAGAACTGCAAATTTTGCCGTTTATGAAAGAGGGGGGTATCAGTTTGAGCCCATTTGAAGATTTCGGTTTAGACTGAACTCGAAAAAAAATTATATCGAGCTTCCTACATATCTTTAGCGGAATCAAATCACTGTAGTTTTAAACGAATATCAACTTGGACATATATTACGTATTTTTATTGCCCAATAATAGACAACAGAATGTCACCAACATCATCCGCTCTTGTGTATGCGATTCCTTTTTCCTATTACGAGCTTAATTGCTCAGAAACGACACCAGCACATAGGAAACCGGATTTATCCATTTAGGAGGAACTTATAATTAGTGGACCTCCCCTCTTGTTTTTTTCTTTACTAATCCATTTCAACCCCTTTTTGACCAATTACTTAGGAACAGCTATAAATCTTTTACCCCTTTTATTTAACATTATTTGAGCAACTTATTCTAATTCGATTTGAATTAAGTCGCACATGAAGTAATTTAAAACATAATCTGTTGCTTAACTTCATTATTTTCCCTCCTCTTGAAAAATCCTAACCTCCTCACGAAAAATTTTAACATTCATCAACTTCAATAAGGGGCTGCCATCAGCCATAATTACTGGTGGTAAACCCCAATCTTCGTACATGTTGAAGCTTTATTCAATTGTAAGGTATTTACTGATATTTTCGTCTGTTTTTAATAAAATTTCTCTCCATTTTGTGAGAGATTGGTTATTTATTTTTCTCACCATTAGTGTGAGTTTAGTTGTTCTCACCTTTAATGTGAGATAGGTTATTTTCACCGTTAATGTGAGTTTGAATCATTACCTTTGTGCAATTAATTGTAGATTTGGAGATTTAGAGTGAGTTTCGTGTCGAATAGACGTTGGAAATTATTGTATTAGATCTACATGTTTTTGTTAAGGAATGAGTCAGCAATGGAATTTCATATGGTTCTACTCTGAATATCTTCCTTTCAAGTACAATCTACCACATCAATTGAACATCTGCTCCATAAAGTTATGTTATAGCTCGCCGCTATTCAAGAAAGATGCATTAACATCAAAGAATATGGTTCGTGGCAAGAATACTATTACAAGTTCAGAGCCGGTCGATAGTATATTTACCACTAGCTTTCTGGATAGAATTGTTCAATTTTATATTTTAGATTTATTTTTGTTAGGAGATATTCATTGTATATCAGTATATGCCATGGCTTTTCATTAATGAATTATTCTTTTTTCTTATTAAAAAAACTACTTTTTTTTTTTAAGCACTCGATACTCCCCTTTATTTGGGATTTGAACGGCCCACTTTAACTCACCATAATCAATACTGCTTTGCTTCGGTTTTGTTTGTATTCTTATTATTATTTGCTTGCATTCATGCTACTAGAGAATAGAAAACGAAATAGTGATGTATCCTCCACTCTGTTAAAGAGAGTCCAACGCCCATTAGACATGTTTGATCCTCCACTCTGTCAAAGAGAGTCCAACTCTCATTAGACATGTTTAGATTAAACAACCTAGTCGATGCAAGCTTGTAAAAGGGCTATAAAAGCAATAGATTCATTCTTCACTTTTCTATCCCCCTAAAAACAAATCAACTAGACTTTCACCGTAGCGAATTGCAGTAATACGTTTGTTCAATTCGACTTGAGTATTACCAAGCCTAATTTCTTCATCTTTTATTAAGGTTTGTCCATGAAAATCTCTTTGTCAAGTTCATGAATGTATTAAAAAAACACTTGAATTATTATTTTTGCTGACAAATTCCGAGAACCGGCTCAAGATCCGCAAGGATCTATACTTTTTGAGTTTGCGAAGACTCAAGATTCGCAAGAATTATTCATCCTACAAACTCAGGTGAGTTGGAGATGCGAAGTTATAAAAATTAGACGCAGATTCGATTTACTGTATCTTTGCACCTATTTCGATTTACTGTGTCTTTGCTCCTATCCTAAAACTGAACACAAATCCGATATGTCAACAATTCAACTCCCCCCTCTTTTACCATAACATAATTTTTGGGGGGGGGGGGTGTCTGACATGAATTCATTTCAGCAAAATTCATCTTCTTTGATTAAATAGAGGTCGCTGACTATGGATTTATGGGATATCTTGCCTGGATTAATGAATCAACATTTTAGCAAAATAAGGGGAAAACCCTACATAAGCCTGCAACTATCCACGTAAGAAGCGAAAACATATTTCTCACCTTCTTCTTCTTTTTTTTTTTTTTTTTAAATGGTTTGCTCTCTCGGTTGGGTACTCAGACCCTTGTTTCCTTTTCTGAGGCTCCTTAAGATAGATGCAACAACTGCTTTGATGGCTCTGTTTTTTTTTTTTTTAAATGAACAGAGGATCTTGATCTTTCCATCTTCCTTTTTTATTTTTTTAAGAAGATAATCTCCTTTGTTTTAATAAAGTGCCAAATTGAATCGATTTTTTTATTTCGATCAGGATCAAACGGATTGAAGATTGAAATGATCTTTGCCAACTTTAAACAAAACCCAAAAAAAAAAAATATTATGTCTGCTAAGGCTGCCCAGAATGGAGATCTTTCCATTTTCCCATTACTTCTTAGCATAAGAATTTGTAGGTTCTTGCTAATGAGGATTCGTGTGAATCCAAATTTGTGAGTCCTTACGGACCCCAAATACATGGCTTTCTTCGAACTCATCTGGGATCTTTGGGAGTCCAAAGTTGAGAGTTCTTTCGAAACAGGGATTCTGGCAAATCCAAATTTTTTGAGTCCTTTCAAACTCAAAATTTCATGATTATTTCATTTTAGTCCTTTCGAATTGATAATAGAGGACACGTTTGTTTTGGTTACCAATCCACTTTCGGATATGGCAGTGACAGAAGTTCTTGTAGCAGGCCATGAAAGAGACAACATCAAAAATGAGAGACATGGGGAGAATTGAATTACTTAACTGCATTCTTCTATTATCTTCCAATCTCCAGAAAAACAAAACTGATATCCTAAACAAACGAATCCTTCAATCTTTGTCCAGAGATCCTTCTTCTCAGAATATACTTCTGTGCTTATTTTGTGCTGCTTCTCTGCTTCTTTTCTTTTTTTGCCCAGCGTCTCTTCTCTCCTCTTTTTTTCACAGAGACTCTCACCTTTTATGATATAATGGCCAATTGGTTACTCCTCCTCCCCCCACGTTGGGTTAAATTGGAATAATTTGGTGAGTGGGAAGTTACATGGACATGATCATGGGAACCCCCAAAAAAAAAAAAAAGCACGCTTTTTTTTTTTTTTTTTTTTTTTGGGTAGTTGGTTAGTACAACTTGTTTTTAGTGGGAAACTTTCAAATTTCCTGATAATGCAAAGCCACAATCGTGTAAAATTTTGACTTCCAGTCAATCGCCAAGCGGATGATGTTCTTTTTTTTTTTTTTTTGAGTCTGATAAAAAAACTTCTACATCCTTCTCATCCAAATATTACATTACTAATTTTAGGAAATTGGCAACCTTTATTAATACAAATTTTTTAAAAAAAAAAATACATGGATCATATTGTAAGTCACCATGATTTTAGTCCCATAAATTTAATTTGAAAGTCTGACTTATTTTTTTGTTATTAAACTAAAAAAATTTTCGTCAAATTTGTAGTCTAACAGGTCCACAGTAGAGGCATAACTGCTAGTCTATTCATTTTCCCTCATCATGTGGCTGAGGTTGATTGTGTTTCTGTATGAATAAAGTCATTTTCGTAGCAGAAAACAAAAACCATAATTCTATTTCTTCTCTCCAATTTTATCAATTAGATTATGATTTAGATTAGATTAGAAGGAGAGAGAGTGAGTGAGTTGAAGTGAAGATTTGTAAGCATTTCATTTCGGATTTGCACGACAGTTCAATCGCAATCTTGGCTGAGCATATCTTTTCTGTTCTCTTCTCTTCTCTAAATTTGGATTTATGTTTTGTAATTTTGATCATCTTTGTTGTTTGATTTTGGATTTATTCAAACATTTGCTAATTTCATGATCTTATGTTGATATCATTTTCTACATTGCAATCTGTTGAATTGTTTTATTGAATTCTAGAAGTTTATTATCTTGTGAAAAATTTGATCACTTTCTTACATATTTTGGGTATTGGATGGAGAACTGAAAGGTGAAATCTGATTCTAAAATCCTAGGATTTGACTTGATTGTGTGGAGTCTTAAGAGAGCATACAAATGGAGAAACCACGAATATGATAATCACATGCATAATAAACCTAAACAAATCAAGAACCCTTGAGAAATAGTAATTGGTTAAATTTAGGTATTTCACTTGACCTTGAAAGAGGGTTGTGATACTTTGATTATCAGCTTGGGTTATATTCCGTCAACATACGCTAAGCAAATCCAAATTTGATATTAAAATTAAACTAATCAACTATCTAATCTCATAGATAAATGATAATAGGAATAAAGCGAAATAACCAATCACCTGATCCAAGCATCAATCAAGCTTGACCTAGTCTTTATGGGATCAACCTTAATTTACTACAATGCCACCGTGCGCTTGCGGCTATATCGGTATGAGACCACAAGCTTGATATCAAGCTTGATTACCCCCAAAGAACCACAAAACATGTCATGCAAGCACATGAATCGAGTCTCACTTTTGGGAAATGCGAATTACTCCCGCTCATGTGTTAGAAATATAGCATAGGTTCACTCAAGACTCATTCCAAAGATACAATCTACCATATGCTTGCAAAGACTCTCCCACTAAAATGCAATGTGCACAAGACAATCAAAAGGACTTTATATAGGTTGTAATGTGGGCTAGAAAGGGTTAAGGGAAAGGAGGTAGACAAATAAATTTAGGTAATGTGGATCAATTCAGCCTAGTCATTAAGGAGCAACCAACAAATCATCAAGCAACTATGAAGCTCATCAACACTCGAAACCCCAACAATTCAATGAACATACCCCACGAATGAAGTAGGAAATTAGTTGGTGAAGAAGGAATACAAGCTATGCACATATCGAATGCCAATCACATATTCATTTATTTTTGCTTATTTTTTTCCTTCGTTTTTGTTTTCTTATTCTCCTCTTTTTTTTTTCTTGCTTTTGTTTACATGATTTTTCTCTTTTTTTCCCCTTTTTTTCAACATGAGTTTTTGTATTTTTTTCTTCTTTTTTTTTAAAAAAAAAATGAAATGAAAACATCAATTAATGAAAGGCATGGGATCATGAATTATCAACTCACAACCCAATTTATATGTACATATACAACCCGGACAAGAAAGGAATAAATCCAAATGCTTAATAATATCAATCTTTCAATAAACCAACATACGAAAGCCACCTTAAACTCCATTATTCCCAAAATCACCTACTAGATAGATGAAGTGATGCTCCATAGCCTTGGCTTAAAGGTAGTAATATGTGTTTGGCCAAGGGCTAATATGAAGGGATTATAACAAAGACATATATAAGCTTAAAGAGACTAACAAAGGAAATAAACATGTAATACAAGGGTAGGCTATTTGGTTATGTGGCTAAAATGGCTAAAAAAAGAAATGCCTCTATCATATCATCAACTATGCACATGCTAATGTAGTTTTGAACAGGAATCAAGGCAAGTTCTAGAGATGCAACATGAAAGAGTCACCCACATGAAAGAAACATGACATTAAATATAATAAATTAGTCCAAATGAGGCTCAAAATCATACGGGATATCTATCAAAGTCTCATTAAGCTCATAAAATGACTCCCATGTACCAACATTAGTACTAAAGACTTCAAGGGATAACAAAGTTTTCGAACAAGACAAGGGTCAAAACAAGAAATATTTACAAAACCTTTAAAAATTTTAGCACCTGGGAAGAGACATTATTTGCCTACCTGTGTTAGTTAAGGTACAGTATCTCCCTCTGTCTTGTTGTACTTATGGTTACATAGTTACTGCTACCTAATTTTTTGGAATTATTTCGCATTTCTTAATTCATTCCCTGTGACTTATCCTTGGTTTTTCTCCATAAAATGTTTTCACAAAATCCATCTTCTATAAATGTTTTTACAAAATGTGATTTTTGTGGGTCTCTTGGAATCAACCTCTCTGCGGGTAGGATTGCTAGTAGAGGTAAGGTTGCCTACATCTAGATCTCCCCAGACCTTAAGAAACCGGGACTCATACTGGGAGTTGTTGTTGTTGTAGTTGTTATTTAACAATTTTAGCACCAAAAGGGATTGCACATCGAAAGTTACTCAAGCTTAGGAAAGTTATTTAACCTAGCAAAAGCATCATTAGCAGTTATCTTAAAAAAAATCCACACCATCCCTACATGCAATCCTATATGCAAACCTAAATGTAACAAAATACAACATGACAATGCAGACAAAAAGAAACCTAAAACTATATGCTCTAACATGCATACAAGCTAAAACTGAAAATAAAAAACATGAAGCTACCCTTCCCCCATGCTTGGATAAAGTATTATTATTCAAAGGAAAAAAAGTAGGAGAAGGGAAAGGGAAAACAAAAGAGAACAATCTCACCAAGTTAGGTGCTAAGTGCACCTAAGTTAAGACCGCTGCACCAACGAGGCACATGGAGGATTAGCCACTCCATCACATCTTCAAGACTTAGCCTGTTAAATTAGATGCCGTTAAACCATGTAGGAGCTTATCAAACTCTTGGAACCACAATTTGGAAAATACATGGTAAGAGGTAATAATTAAAATCACACTAAAGACAATAAGTATCCTCTTAACCTTATCAAAACCTATAGAAAAATCATAGGAATGATCAAAAAATGTAGCCCATGTGATTTTCCTAGCAAGTCCTCTAGGCTTACACATCAAGGATTAATGGAGGGATCATACCCTCTTAAGTAACCTAGGGATACAAAATTATCAACTTTCCCAACAAGTATATCAAACACGCTATCCTCATAGCCCAAATCAACATTAGAATGAAAAATTACGAGATTATCAATGGGCGCATAAATATAATACTTAAGGGAAGGAGAGGGTAATAAATAAATAGGTGAAACATAGGAATGATCAAGGAGATTAGGGAGAACATTATTACGACCAAGGCTAGTAGACTTCTCATGCATAAACACATCACGTGATCCCTCCAAATGAGTTTTATCTAGATCATACACCCCATTAAAAGTATCTTCTGACTCAAAACATGCATCAGTAACACTAAACCTAGTAAATACCCCGAAAGGTTTACCCGCCTCGAGCCCGTGCACTGAGTTAAAGGAAAGGATGAATTAGGTAAGGTAAGGACAACATCAGTATTATCCCAAGGTGTACAAAGTTAGGTTGAGCATAGTGTGCATAATAAGGACACAAGTTAGTTTTATGGTCAGAAGAATTATACAATTAACACCAAAAATGGGCATGATAAAATTTAGCATAGAATGTACAAGGATCAAAAAGAATATCTAAAAATACGACTAGCCTTCTTAAACTCAAATGAATCCCAAGTAATCCACTCAAGTCAACTGATGCCTCATCAACATTTTTATCATGACTACCACAATACTCTAAAAGAGCTCGGATTTTACTATTCACATCCTTATCTATAATGTGCAAAATTTTCCATTTACCAACACAATAATCACATTGAGTAGGAAAGATATTTAAATGCTTAAAATACCTCCAAAATAATTAATGCTCGAATTGGAAGAAATGGAAAATTACCATCATTTTTTTAGAAAATTTTTTATCTTGTTAAATTTTTTCAACTTTTTCGTTTTTTTTGTTTGGTCAAAGAAAAATAAAATGCTTAGTCAAACCTATTAAGAAAAACCCAATATTCGCCACTAGTCCTCGGCAACAGTGCCAAAAACTTGATAGCGCTGCAAGCGCATGATGGTTTTGTAGCAAATCAAGGTCGATCCCACAGAGACTTAGTCAAGTTATTGGGTCATATTCTGTCAAGATAGGCTAAAAGAATCAATAGTTGATATTGAAATTAAGCTAATCTATTATCTAATCTAAATAATAATTAAAATTAAGCAAAATAAGCAATCACCTGATTCACGAATCAATCAAGCATTTCCTCCTAAATTGGTTATTTTAAAACCGATAACCGAAATATCACATCCCTCTTCAAGGTGAAGTGAAATACCTAAATCTAACAAATTACTATATCGCAAGGGCTCTTCATTTGTGTAGGATCATTAAGCATGCAATTATCATATTCATGGTTTCTCAATTGGTGTGCTCTCTCAAGACTCCACACAATCAAGTCAAATCCTATAGTTCAAGTATCGAATTTTACCTTTCAGTTCTTCGTCCAATACCCAAAAAATGCAAAAAGATGATCAAATTTCTTGTAAGACAATAAACATCTAGAATCCAAGAAAACAATCCAACAATTCCAAAATTCTCAAAGAGATAAACAGCAAATCAAGAACATAACTATTATTTGCATAAATCTAAAATCAAAACAAAGTCATAATTAAAATTACAAAACATAAATCCAAAGATAATGAGAAAAGAGAAGAGAAGAGAAGAAAAGAGAAAAGAAATGCTCAGCTAATTAACGCGTTTGAATCCGTCGATAGCAAACCCAACATGGAATCCTTGCAAATCTTCACTTCAATTCACTCTCTCTCCTTCTCTCTAATCTAATCTAAAATCCTAACTGGATGGAATAGAATATGGAGGAAATGATTGGATGGCATGTGTTGGAATGTGGTTGAAAGCATCCTTTTTATAGTCAAACTCCTGGAAGTCGAACAGTCGCTAGAAATAATGGCATTAAAGCTTTATGGAAGTCAAACAACCATGAGAAAACAAACAGCCTCAGGGAAAATGAAGCCACCACCATGGACCATCCGTGGTGGCTACTGGCTCAACAATCTTTTATTGCTCCTTCCTTCCATGGGCATGGTGACTTAGGGGTGTCCGTGGGGAGTCAAAATATACTCAACTAGGGTCAAAACAAGGGTAAAAGGGTCTAAAAACTACAAAACACATAAAAGAATCATACCGAAGCATAAAATGGGAAAAAGAGTATAAATTATAACATAAAGCACATAATTCTCCCTAAGAACGGCAGAAAATGACCTTAAAATAGAGTGCATTTTAAGGACTTGTCACATATTAAATGATACGCATTACCTAATGTGATTTTAGAGAGGACAAAGCCAAGTTCATGCATTGCAATCAATGGTGAGCTACATGAGAAAAAGAGAAAGAACCTCTAACATTAAGTGGTCCCACAAAGGCTCAAAGGCCACAGGTCAAGTCACCCCAGTGACATCGATTTACCTTATGACTTAACCGCTAGCTACGCTCCTCTAAGTTAAGCTAAAAGGGTCTCAAGTACTAAAGCATGCAAACAAGGTAAAACAATCACCAAAGGGCGCTCACACTACCATGCTCCAACAACCAAAGCAAATACCATAACTAAAATGTGCAACCAACCTATTTAGTCAACATTTACACCATGTATCCATATCACAGAAGGTGTTTTTTCCCAAAAGTTTTCAATTTTTTAATTTTTTTTTCCATAAAGGAGATCACAAGACAGAATCAAAGAGTAGGGCAAGAAATGTACATTGCAAACCCAATGATGTCCTTCTTAACATTACTCTTGAAGATCAGAAAAGAAAACAAATATATACAATGCAATAAAAGAATCTACATGCTCTAAACTACATGCTTTACTTATGGAAGTCTAAAGTATGTAATGATTCCCAAAATGCAACTAAATGGGTTACATATTCTAGTGGACTACCATGTACAAGCATAAAAAAACATCTGAATCTAGCCAATCACTCCTCCATCATCATAATTCCTAAGAAAGTCCCCCCAATGATGATAAGAAAACCCTATTCCATAACCAAGGACTCTTGCACCACATAATCCCCCTAACATGAGCTTGCTAGCTCACCCCCTATAGTTAAGACATGCATTGTCCCCAATGTATAATCATCTAAGGAAATCAATGGGAAAGGGAGGGAAAAAACTTACAAACCATCAATAAGGGTCGGGCAACCGCTAGGCCTCCAATCGGGTGGAGGGTAGGGCCAACCGTGGTGCTCTTGTGCATAGTAGACATGATGCTCCAAGTGTTGCTACCAGCGATCAAACTCTATTTATTAGTAGAGCAACTATTGTTGATCTTGAGCGTGTTTCTATTGACGCTCATCAATTACATCGAGCCTCAAGTTAAGGTGAGAGAAATAGTTATCCATGTACTAGTAGAAATGGGCTCCTTGTCAAAGGGGGGGTTATACCCCTCCTCCTCGGGCAGGGCGGCCTGGGGCCTAGAACTCCCGGCACCTCCTTCATGCCCAATGGCGTACTCTCCTTTGGGTTGAGGGTCATCCTCATCGGTCTCCGTATCAGTGATATCATCATATGCCAAATTGGAGGGGTCAGAACAAGTGTTTTTTATGGGGTTTGGAAGGGCAAAAAGGAGTCTACCATGGTGGCTGACAAAAACACGACCATCCTTAATTTTAAATATCTCCATGTTGAGACAGGTGGCTAAATCTAGGCCCCCCCTTGGAACAATGGAGTTAACCAACTAATTAGAGGCTCCAACTTCCAAGCATATGCAATAGTGAAAATAATTCCACCGCAGGCGATAGGGGATTTAGGAGGGGAAGCCTGAGAGACCAACTGATGAAGGATAAAAGCCCCCGTATCAAAAGTTTCATCATTTAGAATACACCACAAAAGGAAAACTTCACTCAATCAGGCTTCATTTTGACCCTCATGTGTTACGAATATAGTGTATGCCATGAGATGTTGAAGATATCAGAGGGTGGGGTTGCAAATAGAAGTGGCCTTAGAACCACTAGCATTATAGGGCATATAATCCCCGAATTGTCTTTCACTTGTGTGTGCTTATCACAAGTTATTTCGACCCAATACTCTTGTTCATTGAAATTTTCATAGGCGGGGGTCCAAACACCACCAGGGGGAGCCATAAGCATTCAAATTTTGGCAGGTTTATGTCAAAACTCCTATTGAAAAGTCGAAATTGAATGTGAACGGGTCTGTTTTGGTACAGGGTATTCCAATTGACCTTAATAGAACTCATAAACTCCCAACACAACCTCTCATACATTGGTTTATCCATTTTCATATACTCAACCCAACCTGCAACCTCAAGTAATTCATTCAAGCTTTCTAACAGCCCAAAACTCTCTAACAAGCTAAAATCAATATACTTAGGCCGGGTTATTCATCGATAAGCAACCGAATTATAACAAGCAATGTGCTCTTGATCAACAAATTGAAGCTTGTACTTGTTAATAACATGAGAGGGAGTAGGGTAGTTACCTCGCACTGCTTAGGCCTATATTGGAGCTACATTGGCGGAGGGGGTGGACGCGATCATCTTAGCACACTTGGATGCTCCCGATGATGAAGGCTCGGATGTTGTAGTGTACTTACCCATGATTGAAGTGAGCCAAAATGTCCTCAAACTCCAAGTAGTTAGAACACTTCAAACACTCCCAAAACCAACTAATCTAAGTGGACAATAGAGATACCCACTAGTAAGAGAACACCAAAATATAGCAATTAGGCCTCAAAAATGAGACTTTCTATCTCTTCAAGCTCAAGAACTCTTTAATTGACGTGGTAAGTTGAAGAGAGAGAAAGTGGTGAGGGAATGGTGCAAGGAGTAGTCAAATGGAAGATTGGAGAGAGGATGAGCAAATTTCAGCAAGGAAGTGATTGGAAAACATCTCAAGCGGCCGGATTTTGAGAGTGGGAAATTTAGGGGTTAGGGTTTTAGTGGTGAGGATTTGAGTGATTGGTGAAGAAAGAAGGTGTCTTAATGGAAGAATAAGTAAGAGAAGGTGAAAAGAGTGAATAACAGAGTGGAAATTTGAGTGGGAGAGTGGTGAATTTAAGGGTGGATGTGGAGCTTAGGAGAGGTTTTAGAGAGAGCAAGTCATATGGGTTTGGGGATGGTTAAAGGAGGAATGAAGAAAGAAGAAAGAAAGAAGGAGAAAAGAAGGGGTTGTAGATTGGCGACGATAGCCTCCCGTCGCCTACATGGCGACGACCTCTCGTGATGACGACCGGCTACCATCGCCATTTCTTGGTTTCGTGCTCCAAATCTTGTAGGCCCCATGCAATAGCTATCACACATTCGGTGGCCTGCTGGCCACCTGGGCTGTTTTAAGCACTCTAATTTTTTTTTTTTAAAATTTTTGGGTAGCTCCTCCTTATTTGAGTCAAGAGCCAAGATGAGGGTTTGGAGTACCTCCCGAAAAGTACTCTTTTAAGGCCATGAGCTTGGCCGTGAACTATTTCAAGAAGAGGCGACATTGGAAGGTCATGAGTGAATTTCTAGTTAATCGCATCATCGATAATGTAATGCCTGAGCAACGATCCGTTCACTTTGCAAGTGCTTGCGGCCTCCGTCCCAACTTCAATAGCACCATATGAGAAGATCTTCTGCACCTCAAAAGGGCCTGACCATCTCGAACGGAGTTTACGCAGGAATAACTTCAACCTTGAGTTAAAGAGGAGGCTCAAATCACCAATCCTGAATTGCCTCCGGTGGATATGTATGTCGTGTAACCTTTTTATCCACTCCTTGTAAATTCTTGAATTTTCGTAAGTGTCGGAGCGGATCTCATCAAGCTCATTCAATTAAAGTAGTCTCTTTTCTCCCACTGCCTTCAAATCAATGTTAAGAAACTTGATGGCCCAACAGGCCTTGTGTTGCAATTCGATGGGGATGTGGCATGGCTTAACATAAATCAACCTAAATAGTGTAGTGCTAATAGGACTCTTAAAAGCTGTACAGTAAGCCCATAGAGCATCATCGAGCTTGTCTGCCCAATCTTTTCTTGATCTTGCAACTGTTTTCTCCAAAATGATCTTAATTTTGCAGTTGGGGATCTCTACTTGGCCATTCGTTAGGGGATGGTAGCTAAGGCCACATTTGTGATGCACCCTATACTTTGTCAATAAAGCTTCAAGTTTCTTCTCAATGAAATGAGCATCATTATCACTAATGAGGACCCAGGAGACTCTAAAATAATGGAAGACTACCTTCTTGAAGAGGCGAACGACCACTCGGGAGTCATTGGTGGGGCTAGTAATGGCCTTCACCCACTTGGAGACATAGTGTTTGGCATGAGGACCTGGGGGACTCTAAAATAATGGAAGATTACCTTCTTAAAGAGGTGAACTACCACTCGAGAGTCATTGGTGGTGCTAGTAATGGCCTTCACCCACTTGGAGACATAGTGTTCGGTGACTAAGATATACTTGTCGCCTGAGGAGGATGGGAAGGGACCCATGAAATCTATCCCCCACTTCGAAGATTTCGACTTCAAGTATATACTTTGAGGCATTTTGTTACGCCTAGACAAATTCCCAGTCCATTGACATCGATCACAAGCTCGAACATGTTTGTGCACATCCTTGAATAATGTCGGCCAATAAAAACAGGCTTGGAGGATCTCAGTCGTGGTCTTATCAACGCTTGCATGCCCTCTATAAGGGAAGTCATGGTAATGAGAGATGATGGAATTGGTCTCCTCCTCGGGCACGTATCTCTATATTATGCCATCTCCATAAGCCTTATAGAAGCAAGTTTCCTCCTAAAAATATGATTTAGCTTGGTAGAAAAATCACTTCTTTTGATTTGAGTTCATGTCCGATAGTGTGATCTCATATGCCAAATAATTCACTAAATTTGCACACCACGGAACACTCAATATTGCTAAGGCTAGCAAATGGTCTTCCTGCAGAGAATCATTAATTGGCAAGTCACACTCTGTGCCATACCTAAGAGGAATCAGTAAGCAAGAGAAACGGTCAGCCAGCACATTCTCGGTGCCTTTCTTGTCTCGGATTTCAACTGCAAACTCTTGGAAGAGGAGGATCCACTAAAGTAGACGAGGCTTGGAGTCCTTCTTGTCTAGGAGATGCTTAAGGGTGAAGTGGTCAATGTAAACAATGACCTTGGAGCATAAGAGCTATGGTTGAAATTTCCTAATTGCGTACACCACCGCAAGCAACTTATTCTGGGTGGTGGCGTAGTTTCGTTGAGACTCATCAAGTTCCTTTCTAGCATAATAGATGACGTAAGGCTTCTTATCTCTTCGTTGGCCCAAAACTGCCCCAACCGTATGGTCGCTTGCATCACACATAATCTTGAAAGGAAGGCTCCAATCGGGCAGTTGGATAACAACGGCGGTGATGAGAGCCTCTTTTATCCTATGAAACACTTTAAGACACTCATTAGTGAAAGCAAATAGGGTATCTTTGGCCAAAAGCAAAGTGACAGGCTTAGCAATTTTAGAGAAATCCTTGATGAAACTACTGTAGAAACCCGCTTGTTAAAGGAACCTTCTTACCCCTTTGATGCAGGTGGGGGTGACAAGTGCTCTATAAGCATCTTTGCTTAATCCACCCCAATATACCTATGTGAAACCACATACCCTAAAACAGCACCTTTTTATACCATAAAATGGCACTTTTCCCAATTTAGGACTAAGTTGACTTCTTTGCATTTATGGAGGACTTTAGCCAAGCTATCCAAGCACAAATCAAAAGTGCCTCCATAGACCGAGAAATCATCCATAAAAACCTCTATTATGTTCTTCACATAGTCAGAGAAAATGGTGAGCGTACATCTTTGGAAAGTAGTGAAGGCATTGCAAAGTGCAAATGACATTCTACAGCATGCAAAAGTCCCGTAAGGGCATGTAAAAGTGGTTTTATCTTGTTCACTTGGGTGTACAAGGATTTGGAAGAATCCCGAGTGTCCATCCCAGTAACAAAAGAAAGAATGCCCAAATAACTATTCAAAAATTTGATCAAGAAAGGGGAGGGGGAAATGGTCTTTCTAGGTGGTGTCATTGAGTTTTCATAGCTAATGCACATGCACCATCTTATGGCCGTTCTAGTAGATATGAGCTGACCTCTTTCATTCTTGGCAACAGTCAGACCCCCTTTCTTAAGAACTGCTTACACTGAACAAACCCAATCACTATCCAAAATTGGATAAATGATTCCGGTATCAAGTAGCTTGACAACCTCCTTCTTAACAACTTCTTGCATGTTGGGTATTCAAATGACGTTGAGGTTGTCCAGAGGGTCTATGCTCATCATCAAGGAGAATTCAATGTATGCAAAATGAAGGGCTAATCCCCTTGATATCATTAATACTATAGCCAATGACACCTCTATACCTTTGAAGCACAACCAATAATTTCTCAATTTCGGCACCATTAAGCTTAGCGCTGACAATGACAGGAAAAGTACGATTTAGACCAAGAAATTCATACCTTAGATGATGAGATAAAGGCTTCAATTCCACCTCGACAATATGCTTCTTGTCTTCATTGGAGGATTGAACCTCCATATTGAGAATCTCCCTTGATTGGTGTCGAGGGAGGTATGGTTAGGCCGAGTTAAGGATCTTCACATACACCCCCCTTTGTTCATCCGGATGAGGGTCAACCCTATCACCATGAGTGCTAATCAAGCACATCTCTAAAGGGTCTAAGGAAGGGCTAAAAGTTCCCATCTCCTCAAATACTACCTTTTTAAGTACATCAACCCAGTAGCACACATCCTCTAGGGAGGGGGAAGCTATAGCTTGTGTAAGATTGAATTCAAGCTTATCATCAGCAACTTATAGGGATAGCCTCTTATTCTTGACATCAATCATCACACTGGCCGTGGCTAGGAAAAGGCACTTCCTTCATCTCTATAACAACGAAGTCATGGGGATAAAGAATTTTCCAACTTAAAGGTGCACATCCTCTAGAACTCCAATGGAGTACTTGACGAAACGACCCACAAGTTGCATCCATATTATGGTGGGCTTGAGTTCCCTCCAATTGGAGCCTCTTGCATATTAAGTGAGGTATAACACTCACACTTGCCCCAAGGTCATGTAATGCTCAGCTTATGGTGATATCCCTAATGACACAAGGAATGGAGAAGCTCCCCGTATCTTTGAGCCAAGGGTTTGGAGGATGGCACTACACTCCTCCGTGAGGGAAACCATGGCATTTTTTTAGAATTTTCCTTTATTAGAGAGCATTTCTTTTAGAAACACGACATAAGAAGGCATCTTAGAGATGGCATCCAAGAATAGGATATTGATTTGCAACTTCTTGAGTACCTCCAAAATTTTCCCAAACTTGGCCTCAAGTTTGGCCTTGGCCTTTGAGGGAAAGGAACCAGTGGCCTATATGGTTCAATCGGTCTGGGCTTTGTGGTCTTCTCATACTTGTCTTACTTTTCACTTTTTGGGACCAAATCTCTCTTTTCTTCAAATATTTCTTTGCCTTTGTCTTCGACTAAACCTTCATCCTCCTCCCCTTACGGTCCTTTTAGCTCATCAACTTGCTTTCCACTCCTTAACATCATATGACCCTTGGGGTTTGCTTCTAGTTAGCTTAAGAGGTTCCCTTGAGATCTAGATAGTGGTTCACTTGTTAGGCAATTTGAGCAAATTGAGTCTCTGTCATCTTTTGGCAAGTGGACATGCTCTCAAACATGGTATTGGGTTGGCTCACAAACTCACCAAGACCCTCATTTATCTTAGTTTGAGTTTAAATGAGCCGCTCTATTAAGCTCTTTAAGTTGGACTTTTGAGGAGGAGGTTATGAAGGTTGAATTTGAGGAGCACAGTATTGGAAACCGGGAGGATTAGGATGCTTATGTGAGGGATGGTGAGGAAGGGGATTTGGATTTATATTAGAGAAATTTGGGTGGTGCCTCCAACCCGGATTGAAGGTATTAGAGTAGGGGTCATTTGCAGTCTGTCGTTGAAGTTGTGGACGGTATTGGCTTGGTGAATAGTGAGATCTTGAAATGAATGACCAAGATAACACTCATACCCACTATGGCCTTGAATTCCACACACTTCACAAACACTTTCTGGCCTAAATGACCGACTAGGGGAACCACCATGAGAAGGAGTAGGTTGAAGTCGATCTATCTTTTGAAAAAGTGCATCAACCTTACTTGCAAGCGTAGTGAATCCCATGTCATCCTCCCTTCTTGGGTGGCCTTGTTCACTGGGCTAATGATAGCTGTTGGATACCATATCTTCAAATAGTTACTCAGCTTCATTGATGGGTTTGGCCATAAGGGTGCCTCCGGCAGCTGCATCAATTGATATCTTCATCGGTTGTTGAAGATCGTTGTAAAATGTTTGCACCAGCAACCAATCTAGGATGCCATGATAGGGGCACTCCTTTTGGAGCTCTTAGAACTGTTCCCATGCTTTATAAAGAGACTCACCCTCCATTTGGAAAAAGGAGCTGATATCATTTCAGAGGGTGCCTGTCTTCCCGGGAGGAAAATACTTGCATAAGAACGCCTTGGAGAAACCATCCCAAATAGTGAGCAAATTGGCATTTGAGTTCAAAAGCTAAGACTTGGCCTTATCCCTCAAAGAGAAAGGAAATAGTTTTAACTAGATGGCGTTATTCGAGACCCCGTTCATCTTGATCGTGTCACACTTCTCCAAAAAAGAAGTAATGTCGTTGTTGGGAGTTCTCCATCCGGTATCCTCCAAATTGCTCTTGTTAAAACAAGGTGATGAATGCTGGGTTGAGTTGAAGATTGTTGGCATCAACGGGAGGTCTCACGTTGCTAATGGAATGGCATTTGGATCCAGCATCACAAAGTCCCCCAATGGAGTTGTGGTGGGATCCATATTGGCCTTTTGAGGTTGCCTTACGTGCCTACTTTAGCTTCTTACATGTTGTTCTCAAGCTCAGAAAGTAGCTTTGATCTCAGGGTTAAAGGGGGGCCCTCGAACCTTAGCTTCTCCTGTGTATACAATAGCAAGTACTACCAAAGGAGGTAAGCCAACTTAAGAAAAAATAGCGATAACTGGACAAAACAAAAACAAAGGTTGTAGCCTCCAACCATACTTTGAGTTTCGATACCTAAGGAACCTTGTTGCCAGTAATGGCAGTAAAAACTTATTCGTTTGGAAATAAGCTTTAAATTTATACCACAAGTGAACGGTTTATCGGCGGGTACATAGGGTGTCGTCCGCTGAGAACAAGACTTAGGGTACCTAACTTAGTGATTAGATTGAATCTACAAGGGTGAAGGGTAAGTTTGAGAGAGAAGGAAAGAAAACTAGAAACAATAAAGGTCTAAAATTCAATAGGAAAGGGAGATGGGTCAAGGGATTAGTCGCTGGTGGCTACTTATTTATGCTAGACATGGGCTCCTGAACTTGGCTTAATTCACGAGTGATCGTAAGGGGGTGATTTGCTCATTTAAGGCTACCCAAACCTCCTTTTAGAGAGTAAGGTAACCTTAATTCGCAAGCCAACCTATTTTCATGGGGGCTTGAAGGTTAAGGTTGAAGAAGACCAACTCGCACCTAACAAGGCTTTGGGTTATTTTCATAACCAATGCTTGTTCTCTCTTTATCTATCCACATAGGATGAATACCTACCTCTTGGTATGGTTATTCACCCCAAGTATTGGATGGAATGTCCTTTTCGACATTTCATCAAGCACTTGGTGCGTAGATAATGAGATCCCTAAATGACTTGAAAATTAAAGCAAGACAAGATCACACCAAGCTTATTATGCCATCCTAGCCCCTAATCGCCAACCCAAGTTAAGGAAAACTACTCACTAATAATCATTGTCATAATCTAACAATCACAACCAAGCATGATCAAACAAACTAATCAAAACCGAGTAAAGAGGAAAAGAGAGAGGAACAACAAGAAACTTAGATTAATGGAATTGGGATGAGAGTCTTTAAAATCTTCAATCAATAATAATCCAAGAATACTAATCTTGCCTTAATCCTAAATCAAACCTAGAAAGTGTTTATAGTGCTTTTTTTATGAGAGAAATTAAGTATAATCCAGAAATTAGGAAAAACAGGGTATTTGTAGGCCAAAAAAGATGGAAAAGGGCAACGGTGGTTACCAGGGTGATGACCTGTCGCAACGGCAATGACCAGCTATCACCACCTCCTAGAACTAGGGGCTTCTCCTGCAGGTAGGCAACGGCTTGGCTATCAACTGTGCGATGGTTGTCGCCTATCCTGTGCCCTTGAATCCTCTTTTTTTAATGCACTCTTGCTTCCATCAGGCCTTTGCCCGAATGTCTTTATTCTTACATTGTCTTTTTCATATACTGGCTGCCCCTCTTGCTTGAATAACTTGAAAAACACCTGAAAAAAGCCGAAAAGGGGATTAAACAAGGCAATGAGCGGAGGCAAAACTAATTCAAATCCCTCTAACTCCAAGAAGAATTAGGGAAAATGAACCAAAAAGGGGATAAGAGATTAATCAAAATTGAGGTCTATCAAGCATTTTACCATGGACTTTACAAATTTTATTTTACAAGAAGCTCTATGACACTAAAAGTGAGTTCACTTCTTGTTATTGCGAGGAGGAGAATGGTTAGTCGACAGGAAAGAAATACTCCTGGTGGTTTTAGGAGTGTCAAATTCAGATCTCTCTTTTTTTTTCAAGGTTAAATTTTTATTAACTTGACTCAAAAGACATTTGATGTTAGGTCCTTAAAACTCTTTTATATATGGAAAAATTGATTAAAGAATCACCCCTATCAAGTGCATACTAGATTTCAGATCATTTGAAGAATTATAAGTCATGCTTTCACGTTACATATGATCTATATACATATGTAATTGTATGTATATATACTATTGTTACATATGATATGTGCAACTGTTTTTGTTTTTAGGATTGTGGATTATCCATTGAGCACGTGGTATCTCACCCCCTTTGTTATTCCCTTTTTTCCTTGGTTCTTGAAAAGACATGTGGAAGTTATCAGTTCGCTAAATTGATTTCTCTTAGCTATTGGATTACTAGGGTCAAAGGGACTATATATATGCATGCTTAGATCCACGAGTTCAATGATGTAATGTGATGTATTCATAAGTCTTATTGGTAAATATAAATCTGATTCTCAAGTTGATGTATTATATGTTGTTTAGCGGTTGCTCTGGTTTCTATATGGGCCAACATCTAAGTAGATACTAAGCTTCTAGTTATTACAGCTGAATGATTTGGGGTTCTGAACATCAGTGCTCTGAACATGAGGTCCGTCGGGTTGTATCCTTTAGTTTTTTTTTTTTCTATTTAGTTTTTATAGTTTGTGTACTCTAGGCATGTGGCTGTAGAATTGTGGTCCCTTGTGTGTAGCCATTGAACTTGTTTAGAGTTGTCCTTCATGTTTTTATTATTACAGGAACTTAATGTAAGGCTATAAGCCCAAGTGATGGTTAGTTTTTAGGGGGAGCATTATTTATTTCATTTCTAAATTTTAAGAAATAAGTAATATTATAGCCTTAAGGGTAGGAATGTTATCAATGGTATCAGAGCAAGGTCCTATAACCATAGGTCACAACCTTAGACTTGCATTTTCATGCTGTTGTTTAGGCACTTCATGAGTGATGATATGACATATGGTGTAATCAAAGTGTTTCAAGTGTATCAACTGATGTGACTGATTGATTGTTGTGTGATTGGAGCAAACCGATTAATTGTAAACTCAAGCTGTGTGTTAGTGTACATAAGTTGGGTATAAGTTAGCTAAGTTGTGACACCCCGAATTTGGTTTAAAGGATTTGAAGTGACTACTTATATCACCAAAGGTGCACCTTACTTTTTAGAAAGCCCCCATTTAAGAACTCCACAGTTAAGCGCATGCGTTGTGCAGAAATCTTAGTGTTGTGAAATCTGCAAATTACAGTTCATCATTATAGCAATTACGAGTGTCATCCTCAGCAATAGATTATGAAATTAAACCGCTGACGAAGAAAAAAGTGTCAATAGAACAATAACCACTCCTAATTGTGATTATAACTAATGTAGCCTTGTTTTATTTCAACAGAATTGAAAATAAAGTTATCTAAATCAGCCAAGCAGAAGCATAATAATAGTCGACTCAAAATTAAATAGGAGTGAAGCATCCAAATTTGAGACGAAGTGAACTAGAATAGAAGGGATTAAAGAACCCATTATTAGGTTGGAACACGAAAGAAAACAGGGGTAAGAGCACCTGTAGATATGATAACATGAAAAGAAACGTCAAGCTCTAATTAATCATGGTTGCATGCCCTGGTTTAGGGCTCAAACAGGGCTAAGAACGGAGCATAACAACTGAAATAGTGACAGGGAACCATCCAAAATTTGAGTGAAGAACTTGCACAATTAACACTAAAACAGCAACTTGACTCAGAAATTAAAACTCATAATTGAAATTACATTAATTTGAGGACTAAAACCTAGATCTAAAATAGAAAAAAAACGAAGATCCACATCATCCCTGCTGGTCAGTGCTTCATCAAGTTACATCTGAGCCCCAAATACCCCATTCCTTCTCGAAATAAAGTTTGAAACCGCCAAGTTAATGATGTTGATGGAAAGCAACGGATAACTACGAAATGGTAACGATTGAAGAAGGAGAGAGAGAGGACGTCATAGCATGTTACTGGCTGCAAAGACGAAGAACGGGCACCAAAATCAGGTCTTTGGTCCGGGAAATGAGGAGAAAGAAGAAGGAGGATTGGGGGGTTTCAAATCACGTAAAAGGCATGTCTTCGCTAAATGAAGGGGGGGAGGAGGTGCGATCTGGGCTGGGTGCTGTAACACCCCCAGCCCCTAGGCTAAAAGCGTTACGCTTTTCTAACTTCTTACTTAATTCCTGGGACGAAATGGACAGAATTTCCCCTGAAAACTGATCGTTTCCAGGCTAAACGCCTTATAATACAATCCTGTAAATTAACGGAAGCGTAAATATATAAAACATAACTCAACGGCCACACACCGGAGTTCATAACTCGACGAGCCACGCGCTCGGAGCACACCAACTAGGATAGTTAATCAAAGCAGAAAAAGTAAAAGATACAACTCAACGGTTCGCACAACCGGAGTATTGGGGTTTACATCCCAAGGCATAGCTAAATTAAACCAAAGGGACATCTAACTAACTTGATGGTTGGCTCAGACGGCCATACAGAGCGACCTTTATACCATATGCATTACATGAACTTCAATAATCATTTACAGACCTTCACAAACTAAGAATGCATTAGATGACTTCATCAAACACGTAAGTTCCCTTCAAATGGGCACATACGATGCCTTGCAAGCAATAATAGGTTCCTTCCGCACTTATCTGACTCAACTTCTTCCTGTCATAAGAAAACCTGGGGAAAAGGGGAAGGAGTAGTGGGATGAGCAATCACACGCTCAGTGAGTGTCCCCCAACCCCCCCTGAAAACCAAAACCATTGCAGGCAATACTATCTTTACTAGTCACATATCACGTTTTCATACTTTACTATCATAATAGATGTTCATAAGAATTCTTATGGAAATGTTACTAACCATAAACTTCACTTAGGCACTTAAACACATTTCCAGGATTCTAAATGATCAAACGCCTTCACTAACAGGCAATTGAACACTTAGATAAGCGACGAGGCTAAGCATAGAAACTTCCTTTTATAGGCTAGCATGGAAACTTCCTTTTATAAGCTAAGCATAGGGATCCTTCTTTTTCATGATATAACTTCCGGGCATTCCATTTTAAACTTATGCATGAAACCTCAATCATATAATGTGTATATAAGGTTACCCCTTTTCATAATTACACTTTTCTTGGCATTTCATTCATACTATATACATATCACACACATATACACATATCAAGCATTCAAGTACCTTTGAACATCATATTAAGCCATATGACACCCTCGCATGTTATTCACATATCAACGTTCATTCTTTTAGGAAGAGACGCCTTCATTCATGAAATTTCAACGTGCTATATCTTTCTTTCTCATCTCATATACTTTAAATCAGACATGTTTGATATGGATAAGGATGATGCCACATAAGATTAGAATCCGATTCAACCATACTTATGAATCATTCATAATGCATCCATTGAAAACTTTCCTTTAATACATAGGCTAAGAATCCACATTCAAACATGTTTGAAGTTCATTTCATAATTCATTCATTGAAAGCTTTCTTTCTTTCGTTGAAAACGTTTTCTTAGTCTTCAAAGGAAGTTCTATTTCGTTTGGCCGTGTAAAGACCCTTATAAGCTTTTCATACATCATTTCATATAGCCTTTTGGGCCCATAAAAGGAACTTCCTTTCCTTTTTAATCGTTTAAAATGGCAAAGAGCCAATTACTTTTCTTAACTTAGTACGAAAGTACTTCTGGCATAAGATCATTACAGGGTGCTGATTGGGTGAGAACTATTCTCGACCCCATAGTGAGACCTAACGCTCACGCTTAAGCTCTTACTCCCGGGATGGCTACATATAACATATCGGACCATTACATTAGCCCTCGTCAGGGCCTCTAGGGTTTATCCGGACTTATCCCCTAGGTTAACATTACATCATATCATATTGTCCGCAGCACATTATCTTAGCCACTTAAAGCGTATCGGCCATAACGGCTAGTAATTTTGTTGCATCTTTTGGTAAAATCATTTGTCGTGCAACTCACGCCTTTGTAAAACTCTTTACGATTCCCCTGTTCAAGTAGGTTCACTCCCAAAATTATATTCGTTTACTTTAAAATACGCCATCATGCACTAATATTTATGGCTACTATTATTTCAAAACATGAAATTCTTCTTTGAAAATCTCACACTTATGCACATAATGCAACTTGAGCAAATAGAAGGGAGAGGGGTTTACATATATCACATTCAAACACTTCATAATTAATTCATCACATCGAGCCACACATGGCCTTGCAATCCATACGATTGCGGTCATTTCACAACCCAGTCTCCCTCCTCACTTGCACCGTACCACAAAACCTCGAACGCTCATAATTATTTCCTCAAACTATCCAACTACCAACTCGTTTCATCGATTTATCAACACAACATATTATCATACTAATTTATGAAAAGGTAAGGTTTAAGTACTTACCAGGGTAAGCAGCGCCACTTAGCGGTGCATTGTAGCAAGCATACGTATGTATATATACCATCACGTACACATATAAAATTATAGAACTTTACTTGGGAGTTCATACACGATAAGGTTCTAAGCATTTATAACTTACTTCAGAGTTAGTAGGCCTTTATGGGATAGTTAAGCATATAGGCGATCATAGACTGATTAAACATTTATATACATAAACTTTAAACACGTACGATGCACTTCGAAGTTCATACACGATCATGGAACAACCAAACATTCATAAACGTTGGTTAGAAGTTACATTTCAAGTCTAATTGAGCTATTTCAGCATAATACGATTCTAAGTTTCCGTTTATTATGTCACCGTTGCTATTCGAACCCATTTAGGTCACTTAGACATAATGCGGATCTAAACATTCATTATTTGTATGGAAATTACTATTCGAATCTAAATAAACCACTTAAACATAAAATGACTTTAGGCATTCATTTATTACGTCAAAGTTACTACTCAGGTATAAACTAACTAATTACACAAGTATCGATTCCAAGCACACTCATCTCCTTTCGAAACTATTAATTGAGTATGAATTGTTTAAGTGTACATGTCTCGATTCAAGCATTCATAATTCATTTAGAAGCTACTGAACGAGCACGCATTAACTAAGTGTTCGTATGTCGATTCAAAGCATTCGTAATTCATTTCGAACTAAACTTTTAGGCATAAACTAGCTAAATTCACTTGAATCGATTTTAAACACATTAAACTAACTTCGTTTATAATCCTTTTTCATGCATCAACTAATTAACTGAATCGTTGCTAAACATGCTAAATTAACTTCGAATTAATAACTGAGGCATGATTAACTAAATTGGTTCGATTCGAAGCTAAAGGTATTCGATTCATTTCGATGTAAAATCTCAAACATTCAATGGTCACAGGCATTCGAATTAACGCTAAAGGCATGTAATTCACTTCGAATTATAAACTCAGGCTTCCGATAGCTACATACATTCGAATTAACGCTAAACATGTATAATTCACTTCGAATTATAAATTCAGGCATTCAATGGTTACATACATTCGAATTAACGCCAAACATGTATAATTAACTTCGAATTATAAATTCAGGCATTCAATGGTTACATACATTCGAATTAACGCCAAACATGTATAATTAACTTCGAATTATAAACCTCCAGCAGCACATTCTAAATTAGGCTATGCTAGTCTAACATGCAACATCGATTCCGCTAAAACGTTTGCGAAATTAGTACTAATTTAGGAGGCGAGGAACACCCACCTCGATTCCACGCTAGAGGCATGTAATTTAGCTTGAATTGAGACCAAAATCGAACATCAAAAACAGACGCTCCTCTGCTCTTCGCGCGTGATTCAACTAGCCCAAACCTAGAGATACGCGCATGCATGATTTCGACCAAGTAGCCGACCGCCCTTGTGCCAGAATCGGCCCATCGATGGCCGATTTTCGCTCAGCCTCAGCACAGGTGGGTCGCCGGCAGCCAGGGGAGGCGGATTGGGGCTTGGAACCGGCGACTACAGCGTGTGTGAGGTGAGGAGATGAGGGAGACGGTGGTGGACGCGTGTTGGGGGGTAATCGGTGGTCTCCTCTCGCCGGTGACGCATGACGGACGGCAGTGACGCCCGGCCACTGGTCGCGGGTGAGAGGAAGAGAGAGAGTGGGAGTGACGCAGAGAGAGAGAGAAGCGTTTGGGGGGGGCGAGTCGGGTCTCCCGGTACCCGACTTCGACCCCTCCCCTTTTGTTCCTTCTCTCTCTTTTTTTTTCTTTTTTTTTTTTGGGTAATAACTCAATCTACTTAAATCGCTAGTCCAATCCCGAACGCTTTGTTCTAAACCCAAATCGATAACATAACCCTCCATCAATTATTCGAACCCAAATACGCCGAAGTTCCATGTAATAAAACTCGAAACTAATTCCAAGGTTGAAAGCCTAATTGTTTTCAGGAAACGACTAAACAAATTGAATAACAACTAAATTAAACTATCGATATCATTTAAAGGCATAATGGCACGAATTGACTTTGAAATCAGTAATAGCAATAATAATCTCGTCTTTAATGAAATTATAGCTCGTAAAAGCTCAACGATAATAATTTAACTCATACAGTTACTAATAATACGAATTTAAAACGTAAAAAGGAAATTAGTTAGCTTAATGGAAAACGAAACTGGGGGGTCTTACAGGTGCATGCTTGGAAAAACGAGCATGTGAAATGGATCTCGAAATGGGTCGTAAAATAGGTGATAAAAGCAGCTTGCCTTGTGAGAATAGAAAAGGGTGAGGCCTGATGGAAGAAAAGGTGCACGTACACTGCGTGTGAGAGGGGAAGGGCTGGACTAGTGGACGAGGGCCTTATTACTAGGCCATAACTCTAGCTATGTCTCGGTGATGCCTAGGCTGCTGAGCCTGATTTTTTTTTGTCCTTCTTCCTTCCTTTGCCTTGCTCAATCCAAATCTTACTCTTGGTTGTTCAAATTCATTTATCTATCAACACATTACAATTCGTACAAAATAAGCAAAAATGTTACTAAAATGTAAATTTAATAATTTATTTGTGAGCAAATATTAGATAATAAAGGATACAAAAGTGATATCATTCCAAGTTGAACACTTATGATGGGTGACCTCCTAGAAAGTTTCCTAAGTAGTGTGTGAGCAGTGACGAAGCATACCAAAAAGGTTTGTGAAATTTGTAGGACCAGTTGACGATTCTTGAAGCCTTTACTAGGAACTATCCAATGCTTAGGAAAGGGTCGAGGTATTACAGATGGTATCCAACCCACCATCATGAGTTGTCCTTGTGGACGAGAAGGCCTTGGGCAGTCACCTGGCAGGGTCAAGATCCTGGACTGGACTGCAAGTCAAGAAGATATGTAAGCCAGCCAGGTTATGAGGCATAGCGTGTTCACTTCAATTATAGTGATTGTAACATCTCAAGTTTGGTTTCAAGGATTTGAACTGATTATTTATATCATCAAAGGTGCACTTCTAAAATCTCGTTAATAATCTAATTGCTAAACCCCACCCCTAAAATCCCTCACTCTCCCTCCTTTAGCAACCAAATTTACTGAAACTAAAAAATTTGTTGTCTTTTCTTAAAACGTGATCAATGCAGCCTTTCGCCCGTTATCACACTCTCATGCCTTTCTCCCCCTCACAGTTCTTTGTCCCCTCTCTCACTTGCCTTTCCTCCACTGTAACCACAACCACACCATCACCATGTCCCCACGCCTACTACTGCACCACCACGCCACCCAGCCGCCCACCAAGCCATCCTCCTCCTCTCTTTTGGGTTTTTGATGAGCAGATTTAAGGTTTTGTTTATAGCAATTCAAAATTTTTTCTAGATATGAATAAGGAATTTTTACAACAACTTGATTCATCTTCTAACATCAAGTTAATTCTTTTTCATGTTTGTAATCAAATTTTCAGATTTTGGAGTTGTTTAAAGGCACTCATACAAGCACATTGCCTGTATTCTCGTCTTCAAGGTAAAACTAAAATTCTCTCTTTAAAAAACTCTCTTGAAGGGTTAGGTTTTTATTTGTTGTACATTTAACACTGATGCTTAGAAAAGATTTCAGATTGATTTTGGTGAGTGTTTGCATCCAAATTATGATAATTTTTGCAATATCCCTACACCTAATCTAGCCCCTAATAATTATGATTTTGATATTTTTAATTGAGTTTTTATTATCTTTGTAAAATCGAAAAAAGTGAAAAAATTAAAGAAAAGTATCATTAGGCCAAGTTGATTCAAATCCAACAAAAATTCCTCAACCCATTCTCTCTTATAACCCAAAAAGGGAAACAAAAAAATTAAAAATCAAACCACTAGCCCCCCATCCGTGCCCCTTACGTGATTCATTTCAGCCCATCTTCCCCTTTATTCCTCAAACTCTCTCTCCTTTCTTGCAGCCAGTAAGCCCAATAGAAACAAACCCCATCTTAGTTCGCCCTCCATCGCTCGCCCCCTCAAACTAGGGCACCACACCAACACCATCATCTTCCACCATCACCTCCAGCCTTATTCACCATAGTGCGCCCACGTGACACTGAATCATCCCTATCCAATTGGCAGCATCATCTCTACCATCCACTTTTACCCGTAATCAGCCTGCCATGAACATGCTTGAAGATTGTAAAACAAGGCAGCAGCGCACATTGGGTAATCTAGGTTTAATTTTAGGGTTGTTATTAGTTTTAATTCTAGCTTTAGATAATTTTAGGGTTGAATTTCAAGATTCATTTTAGAGGTTTAGGGTTTTAATTCAGGCATTTTCCTATCTTGATTTTGTAATTTCATATTTGTTCTTATTTGCAAATTTTTATTTTTAAGTGTGGTCCGTTGAGTTAGAGTAGACAATTTTAAGGTTTGTTGATTTGGAGTAGATCGGCATGTTGTTGATCTGGGTTATTCTGCTTCGGAGCTCTAATTTTTTTTTTGGGGGGGGGGGGCCACTAATGGAGCTCGACTCCATATCCTTCATCATCACATGGTTTCTTGGTTTGGTTTCTTGTTTCGATTTTTCTTGGCTTTTGGTATTGTTTTCCTGTTTTCAGTTCAGTTCCCCTTCCCTTGTTGCTCTATTTAGGTTGAGCTGATTTGGGTTTGGTTGTGGCTTTACTGCTTTGTTGCTCAGTTACTCTACTGCTCTGTTTTCAGATTTAGGAGAATGAATTTTGGAATACCGATTTTTGTTGGATTAATTATAGAAGTTAGATTGAGTTGCTTTTGCCATTGCTCTTTCCTGAATTCCTCTAATTGCACCTTTGTTTCCGTTTATTGTGGGGAGATGACCTCTAAATACTACGACAAAAGTTGTATGCTTGTTAAGTCATAAATCATGCATTGTTTAAATAATTATTTTGATTATATTATATATATTACTTCATCCAATTTACTTTATTTTATATATTTTTCAGGCTAAGCATTAATAAAATAAAGAGGAGAAGAGAAGACGTCAAAGTTCAGATTTTACATGCTAAGTTATCAAGTCACTCCAAAAATAATGATTTATGAAAAAATATTATTTCCATAATGATTTACTTAGGCTAGGGTTACAAAATTATTACTCCTAATTTAAGAGAAACTAGAAGACTTGGAAGAGAAGAGTCCAAAGAAGAAAACTCTAGTAGTATATTATTATTATTATTTAAAAAAAAAAGCCATCCCTAATGTCCCCTATATACCTCACGCCTAACCTCTCATAAATCCCTCATCTCACACCTCCTCACGGTCCTCATTCGGTCATCATTAGCATCCCCCCAAAAATCAGAAAACTCCTCATCCTCTCCCTCACGCATCACACCCAACATCTTCATCATCATCATCGATCCACATCACAATAGCAGCATCATCATCTTCAAAATCTTCAGCTGTCATCGCTATCATAATCTCCTAGCCATAATAAGCAAGCAGTATTATTCTGAATTTTTTTTACTTCTAGTATTTATTTTTTATTTTATTTGTGTTTAGTTTATTATCAAACATGAAAGCTTTGGTTAATCATTGTGATTTTATTTTTAATATAAGTGAGTAATTTCCTTGTGCTTAGTATAATCTATTTGAAACCATGCTAGATTAATTACTTTGAAACAAGTTTTATGCTTTATTATCTAGTTGATTTTTATTCATGATTCTATAATAATTAGTATTTATCATTTATGATATTCACGTTAGATTAATTAGAATGCGTGCTAATTAGTTTAATACGAATTCATATGATAATTTAAAAGGCTTTAATGCGTAAACATTATCATCTTTTAGGAATAAGTATCACCCTAATTAACCATAGATGGCTCAAACACATCTCTTTTAACTAGGTAATCATTATAGATCTTTGTTAAATCAATTTGCTGGTAAATTAGTTACAAGACATTAGATGATGTTTTTCTAAAACTTAATGCTCTGGTTTGATTAAATTCTTACGCTAGTATTAGGGTTATCAAAACTAGTAGGGTTTATATTATGATTAGACCTAAATAAACTATAATATAAGGAAAAATGAAAAAGATCCACTATTGGATGTCTTTTACAGTCTAACTCATAAATAAATCGATTTCTGTGTTCATGATAAATATTAATTTGCATGGTGGATATAGTTTATGCTGAGTATTTTTCATAAATTTGGTATCATTGATAATTATTCCTTGCTTTTTAGTTAATTTCTCTAGTTTGTCGATTTTAATTCTTCAATTTATAAGCTTTAATATAAATTTCGTTTACCCTCCCAAAAGAGTAGTTTTTTAGGAGTGCCTTGGTAACGTTAGATCGGTTAGATTTTGATTTTTAGTATGATTATAATTTTCAGCTTTAATTTCTATTTTGTTTGACCATTTATTTACTGATTTGTTAGAAATTAGGTTTAAAAAATAGTTTCTTTTGTGTTTTTTCATGTTTTAACCAATTCAGGGTTATAAAGTATTCTAATTTTCTGCTATTTAATTTCATAATTTTTGGAAATTATTTCATAATTTTTTAGAATTATTTCGTGAATTGGATATGTGTAGGTTTTTATTTTAATAATTTTAAAAAAATTATGTTTTTAATTTTTATTTTATATTTTTAGGGTTTTATTAAGTCCAGAAAATTATATTCCAAAATCTGGGTAATTGTTTTATTTATTTTCATATTTATATTAGTACAGTTTATTATTTGTCTAATTTCACATTTTATTTTCTATTTTAATTTTCTGTAGTTAATTTTCTGTTTTAATTTTTCTGAATTTAATTACATATAATTTTGGAGATATAAAGTTATAAACTTGCAGAATATTAATTTAGATTACTTTCCGTGATTTTTAATATTAGTTTTCTGCTTGTTATTTTCTGTTTTAATTTTCAGTCTAATATTATGTGATTATTTCTGTTTCTATTTTTCAGACTATTTAGGGTAGCTATTAACTGTTTTTATTTCCAGAATTAAATTTAGAATATTTAGGGGTAATATTAACAATTTTTTCAGATTTTTACTTGTTTAATTTGATTTGTTTTAGTATTATAAAAGAAATTAAAATAAATTAAAGTAGTAAAATTAATTAGACTTAAACTAGCTTACTATCAAAATCTTTCCTCGTGGGATCGATCTCTACTTTCCTATACTATAAATCTTATTTATAAATCAAAGTAATAGTTTAATTTGTAACTCTACGATAAGCTTTACAAATTTTGGCCCTGTTGCGGGGGGAGGAAAATAGTATCGTTATTTTACTTCTATTTAATTTTACTACTTTTATTATTTTGTTTTAACTCTAGTATTTTATTTTTATAGGCTGTTTTAGTTTATGAGATTAAGAAGTGGTCATATGATCGAAGAGAAAAAGAAACATACGTTTGAGGTGTCTGAAAGTAAAGTAAGTGATTCTGAATCTGTAAGCTCCGAATCGCTAAGTTGTGAAGTTTTTAAAGTTGAGATGGCTGCTTTACGTGAACTTATTGTACCTAATGTGGAAACTCAACCTTTGTCTATTACTTATCCTTTATTAGACCGACTATTTAAATTGAACTCTGGATTTTTAAATTTGCTACTAAGTTTCGTGGATTGCCTGGTGAGGATCCTTATCGTCATATTAATGAGTTCATTATTACTTGTTCGACCATGCAACCTGAGGCTATCACACTGGACCAAATTAAATTGAGGGCCTTTCTTTTCTCACTTCAGGATAAGGCCAAAGACTGGTTATATTACTTACCTGCTGCAACATTCGCTACATGGACCCAAGTTCATAAAGCATTTTTAGAAAAAAAAATTTCCCGCGTCTAGAATTGGATCCGTTAGAAAAGAAATGTGTGGAATTAAACAAATGAATGAGGAAACTTTCCATGAGTATTGGGAACGTTTTAATAAATTATATGGTAGTTGTCCCCAACATCAAATTTCTGAACAATTATTGATTCAATATTTATATGAAGGTTTATTACCTATAGATAGAAATATGGTGGATGCTGCTAGTGGGGGGGCTTTGGTTAATAAGGCTCTAGCTCCAGTTAGGAAATTATTTAATATCATGGCACAAAACACTCAACAATTTAGAACTAGGGAAACCCAGTTTAAGAAGGTCAATAAGCTAAGCTTAGGTCCATTTGTAGAGACCCAGTTGCCTCAGGTCATTGCTCTGCTGAACAAACTCATCACTGAAGGAGTTCAGAAAGCAGTAGTGGGTGGTACTTGCTGTTTAGAGGGACATGCTACTTATGCATGCCCTACACTTCAAGGGGGTGATGTGAATGTAATGTTTTCTAACCAGGGCCAAAAAAAGTATAACCCTTGCTCCAACACTTATAATGAAGGATGGAGCGACCACCCCAACCTTAAGTATAGACATAGGAACAACCCCCTAGGTTTTGACTAACCATCACAAAATCCATTTGCTCAGGATAGAACAAATTTTCTTTTAGAGCAAGTTATAAAAAAGATGGATGACCAAAAAAAGGAGGTTAACACTAGGTTTCAGAAGATAGAGATGACTCTCAAATAGGTCCAGGAGAGAAAAACTGCTACTAATACCATAGTTAGCAACCCCTAGTCCTAAATACAACATAGGTTGCCATCTCAACCATTCCAAAATTTGAAGGAAAATATGAGTGCCATGACACTTAGGAGTAGGAAAGAGTTAAAGGAACCTAGGAAGAATAGAGAGCTAGAGCATAAAATAGATGTCAACAAACCTGAATCTAACCAAGATCAAGACACTACATCTAATGCTAAGGAAGTAGGCGAGAAAAAGAAGGAACTTTATAAACCATTACCACCTTTTCCTAGTAGAGTAAGAGGGAAAACCCCTAGGGTAGATGAGGCAAACCAAGAAATCTTAGAAACATTTAGAAAGGTAGAGATCAACATTTCTCTCCTATGTGCCATAAAGCAGGTGTCTCGTTATGGCAAGTTTCTTAAAGGGCTTTGTACTGCAAAACATAAATTGAAAGGGAATGAAAAGGCAAGTGTGGGGCAAAACGTGTCTGCTATTTTCCAAAAGAAGCTTCCCCCTAAATGTAAGGACCCAGGTGTATTCTCTATTCCTTGTAAAATTGAAAACCTCTCCTTTGATAAAGCCATGCTTGATTTAGGAGCTTCCATTAATGTGTTGCCTAGGTTTATTTATGACAAACTACACTTACAAGAGTTCAAGAAAACTGATTTAGTTATTCACTTAGCTGATAGGAGTAATGTATGCCTAGATGGAGTTTTAGAAGATGTCTTAGTTCAAGTCAATAAGCTTGTTTTTCTTGCTGACTTTTATGCATTGGACATAGGTGATGCATGCCATGATGTTCCCATATTGCTTGGTAGACCATTTCTTAAAACATTTAGGACAAAAATAGATGTGCATGCAAGAACATTAACTATGAAATTTGATGGTGAAATTATTAAGTATAATATTTTTGATGCTATGGGATTTCCTGGTGATGTGAACTATTTATGTGCACTTAATGTAATTGATGAATTGTCTCAAAATGCTCATGAACTGTCTCATGGTGATGAATTGTTAACTGTACTTACTCAAGGTTTGGATCAGTTTGTGTTTCATAATGTGCCTTACTATATTAATGATGAGTTAGTGGGTAATATAAAGTCTTTGATGCAATTGCATGTAGTAGACAGACCTAGGAAGCTAGACTTGCCTGAAAGTGACGCGAAGATACTACCCTCTCACATTTCACCCCCTAAGCTATAACTAAAACCATTACCTAAAAATCTTAAGTATGCTTATTTAGGGGATGATGAGACTTTACCTATTACAATCTCTAGTGCACTTACATCTGAACAAGAAGATAAACTTGTTATGGTGCTTACAGAATACAGTGGAGCGTCAGGGTGGACTTTAGTAGACCTTAAAGGACTTAGCCCCACGTTATGTTCATACAAAATCACATTAGAATTAGATGCTAAGCTTAAGAGAGGCCCTCATCGAAGACTAAATCCACATATGATGGAGGTAGTTCAAAAAGAAATTCTTAAGTGGCTAGATGCTAGAGTAATATAACCCATCACTGATTCTAGGTGGGTTAGTCCTATCTATGCGGTTCCTAAAAAAAGGGAAACAATAGTAGTGCAGAACAAGGAAGGTGAGTGAATACCTACTAGAGTCCAGAGTGGTTGGAGAGTGTGTATTGACAATAGAAAGCTTAACAAGGCCACAAAGAAGGACCATTTTCCATTGCCCTTTATGGACCAACTGTTAGAGAGATTAGCTAGGAGGTCACATTATTGCTTTTTAGATGGCTATTCAGGTTATATTCAGGTCGCTATAGCTCCTGTGGATCATAAAAAGACCACTTTTACCTGTTCTTTTGGCACCTATGCTTTTAGAAGGATGCCTTTTGGTCTATGTAATGCTCCCGCTACATTTCAAAGATGTATGATGAGTATCTTTTTTGATTTTATCACCAAAAATATAGAAGTTTTCATGGATGATTTTACTATCCATGGTGATTCTTTTGATGAGTGCTCGCATCACCTTACATTAATACTTAAGCATTGCATTGAGACTAATTTCGTCCTTAACTTTGAAAAGTGTCATTTCATGGTGGAGTATAGGGAAGTACTAGGTCATGTAGTGTCATGTAAGGGCTTAGAGATTGACAAGGCTAAAGTAGAAATTATTCAATCTTTGCCTATCTATAGTGGGTCAAGGAGGTGAGGTCATTTTTAGGTCATGTTGGATTTTATAGAAGATTTATCAAGGATTTTTCTAATATTGCCTCTCCTTTATGTGCTTTGCTTGTAAAAGATGCTTTATTTGATTTTAGTGAGGACTGTAGGAGAACTTTTGACCAATTGAAGTTGAAATTAACCATGACTCCTATAGGACAAGCCCCTAACTGGGCCCTGCCTTTTGAATTGATGTGCGATGCTAGTGACAAGGCAGTATGGGCAGTCTTAGGTCAAAGAGTAGGGAAGGTACCTCATATGATTTATTATGCTTCAAGATCTCTAGACCTAGCACAATGTAACTACACTGCTACTGAAAAGGAAATGTATGTTGTTGTTTTTGCTCTAAAAAAGTTTCATCCTCATCTATTAGGTGTTAAAGTTACTGTTTATACTGATCATTCTACTATTAAACATCTGTTAAGTAAGAGTGACTCAAAACCAAGATTGATTAGATGCGTCCTACTACTGTAAGAATTCCAATTGGAGATTAAAGATAAACCACGAGCTGAAAATTTAGTAGCTAACCATCTAAGCAGGCTAGACAATGGGGAGAGTGGGAATCCGTTGAGCGATTATTTTCCTGATGAGACTTTATATGCTATCACTGATAGGCTACCTTGGTATGCTGATATGGTTCATTATATAGTTATCAAAACCTTCCCCATAGACTTGTCTACAACCCAAAAAGAGAAGATAAGAGCTCAATCAAAATATTATGTTTGGAATAAGCCATATTTATACAAATTTTATGGAGATCAAATTATAAGGCGATGTGTAGATGACAGTGAATTTCATTCAATTTTAACTTTCTGTCACTCTTCTCAAAGTGGAGGACATTTTGGACCCAAAAGAACGGCACACAAAGTTCTTGAATGTGGATTTTATTGGCCTACTATTTTTAGGGATGCATATGAATTTTGCAAAAGATGTGAAGCATGCCAAAAAGATAGAAAATTTATCTAGAAGGAATCAAATGCCTCTGCATAATGTGTATGTTTGTGAGATTTTTGATGTATGGGTGCTGATTTTATGGGACCTTTTCCCCCTTCTTTTGATTTTACTTATATTCTTATGCTTGTTGACTATGTGTCTAAGTGGATTGAAGCTGTGATGATGCTAAAACTGTGGTGAAGCATGTTAAATCTCTCATTCTACAAAGATATGGAGTTCTTAAAGCAGTCATCAGTGATAGGGGAACACATTTTTGTAATAGAGCCTTAGGTGCCTTATTAGTCAAATATCATGTAACTCATAAGGTGTCTACTAGATATCATCCCCAAACAAATGGTCGAGCTAAAATCTCCAATAAAGAGATTAAGGGCATATTAGAAATGGTTGTTAGATTAGATAAGAAAGATTGGAGTCTTAGGTTAGATGAAACTCTTTGGGCCTATAGGAATGCATATAATACTATATATGTCACCTTATAGGTTAGTTTTTGGTAAAGCATGTCATCCTCCTGTAGAACTAGAGCATAAATCATATTGGACTGTAAAGTAGTGTAGTCTAGATTATGATCTAGGAGGAAAGGAGCGTAAGCTGAAATTGCAGGAATTAGAAGAGATTCGCCTGGAAGCCAATGACAATTTCGTAATCTACAAAGGTAAAGCCAAAGCCTTATGCATGGAGTAACCCATGTTGGGAGAGTTATGCCCGTTTTTGGGTCGATCAATGACTCGAACCAAACTAACAGTCAAAAAAAAAAAATAATAATGATGAGAATAAATTGTTTGCTTTGGCACCTCTATTCGGGTGAATGTGAGACAGGGAGTGTTTAATTTCTAAGACCTTATATGAGCCTCAAACATATGCGCAAGTGGAGTTCAAAAAAAAGGGAAGAAGAAGAAGAAAAGAAGAAGAAAAAAATACAAGGCAAGTTTAGAATCAATTTCAACGAGTTATTCCTTCTAGTTCAATTGTCTCTATAGTTATACCATACTTAATTTTTCTATCGTAAAATTTTTAGACCTCTTAATTGACATATGTGCTGATTATATTTAGTTTTGATGATAACAAATCCAAGAGTAACATATTTGCCTAAATAATGTTGTTCCAAACAAGCTCTCTAAACAGGGCCTAATACACCGTTGTTCCTACACCGCTGTTTGTGATATTTTATTAACCTGGTGGCTAAATGTTGAGAACAAGTCTTAGGAACAGGTTCCGAGCTTCAGTGACACAAGATCAGCAAACAACACATATGGTTTAAGTCTTGAGGAACATTCAGCTGCACAAGATCACCCAAGGAATCAAGGTGACCAAGGTGTTTTGGAGCAGCATATTCACTCTTGACAAGACAACTAATTCTTACAAGGAGTCTTGGTTAATTTAATTTTTATCTTTTACACTCTTGTTAATATGCCAATCTTGAAAGTATCATTTTTAGCACTTCTTGAAAACGGTTTTCGAAAAGTTGCTTTGGGACACCATTTCCAAACAACCCTGCAAACAGGGTGCCTAGGGTGTTCTCAAAAACTACAGCAGCTACATCAGTCTTATCTGGAAATTTGCTTCGGTTGGCTGCCAGATCTAAAAAGATTTGTTTTGAATTTGAAAAAAAAAAATTGCAAAACCGTTTTTACTAAAGATTTCTCTTAAAAGATTCTTATCCCTTATTTTTAGGTCTTGATTGAATTTGGGATAAATCAAGATTTTATTCTTTTTAAGCTAGATTACTCGGCCAAGATATTTTAAGAAAATCTTCTCTCCTCTCTTAGCCGTTGGAAATCTTTGGTGAATCTTCTAAGCGACTAAAAATAGAGGATTTTCCCTATCTTTTGAAAAGAATAGCCGTTGGGTTGTGCGTTTAAATATTGAAATTCTCTCTCCCATTTGACAATCCGATTTTTACAAAGAAGTAAGAGATTTTTAGAGCTGAATTTCAAAGAGAAAAACCGTGAGAAGATTGTGCTTAACTGAGCTTTCAATTTCTTGGCATAATAGGACTTCATTGTACCTTACATCTGCTTAAGTCAGAAGCACCCCAGTAAGGTGTTTTGTACCCCTGTTCTCAGAACAGAAAGTGAGTGAGTGTGTCCTCAGTCGTGTGGACTTTGGACGTGTCCTATCTGGTGAGATTGGACGTGGTGTAACCTGTCTTAGGGAAGAAGGTTACGTGGGTTACAAGTTGTAACAAGGAGTGTTGCTTTTGTAACGTTTTCAGCCCGTTAGTGAAGTGGTTAAATCCTACACGAGGTAGGTCGTGGTTTTTCACACCTCAGTTGGGCTAGAGGTGTTTTCCACGTAAAAATTGTGTGTGCTTTATTTCCGCATTTATTACTTTGAATTTCGCTACTGAATCAATTGAGAACAACCGCTACAAACAAGGCGTAAGGTTGTTTGTGATTTACAAACAATCTCTGCAATCAAGTGCTACGGTTGTTTGTCTGTTATTAGGTGAAAATCGATCACCACAATTCACCCCCCTCTTGTGGTTGTGTACTCTTGGAATTCAACAAGTGGTATCAGAGCGGGTTCTCTCAAAAGGGCTAGCACCTTGAGAGATTCTGAAGATGAGTACACCACAAGGAATCCTTGAAGGGCAATCCATTACTCGTCCACCCTATTTCAACGGCCAACATTATAGTTGGTGGAAGAATAGGATGGAGAACTATATTCAGGCAGAAGATTATGAATTATGGATGCTCATCAAGAACGGGCCCCTTGTTCCCACCAAGGTGCTTGAAGATGGTAAGAAGGTTCCCAAGGAACCCATAGAGTTTGATGGTGAAGACTATAAGAAAATGGAAAAGAATGCCAAGGCCAAGAAGCTATTATATTTTGGCCTAGGTCCAGATGAATATACACGTATCTCGGAGTGTGAGTCAGCTCAGGAGATATGGAATGCCCTCCAAGTAGCTCATGAAGGAACAAGTCAAGTCAAACAATCACGTATTGAGCTACTTATGAGGCAATATGAGTTGTTTGATATGGGTGATCGTGAGAACGTGATGGATATGTACACACGCTTCACCCACATAACAAACGAGCTAAAATCCCTGGGAAAATCCTTCACCACAGAAGAGCTGGTGAGGAAGATTCTAAGGATTTTGCCTCGGTCTTGGGAAGCGAAGGTGACAGCCATCCAAGAAGCTAAAGACATGAACAAGATCACCCTCGACGAGTTGATTGGCAATCTTCAAACCTATGAACTCAGAAAGAACTCACAACAAAAAGAGGAGCAGAAGAAGGATCGTGGGCTTGCCTTGAAAGCACAAGAGGATGATGACTCTGACCTTGAGGATGAAGAGATGGCCTTAATGACAAGAAAGTTCAAGAAATTCTTCAAAAAGGTCAAAGAAAACAGCAAAAGAAAAGACTTCAGTAAGTCCAGAAACACCCCCCGAGAACAGTTCACAGGGTGTTTCAAGTGTGGCAAACCAGATCACATTGTGAAGAACTGTCCACTACTTCGAGAAGAGCAAGAGCAAGAACACCCCAGGAAACAAGGTAGAAAACAAGCTACAAGCAGTTCTGGGAGACGATTCTCGAAGGCTATGCTTGCTGCCTGGGGAGATTCCTCTGAGGATGAAGGTGAGTCTGAAACTGATGAAGGTGCTGTAACTCTCATGGCACAAAGTGACACGGATTCAGATGATGAATCAACAAACAGTCTTACTAATCTCAAGAACAAGGTACGTGGTCTCAATAAAACAACTCTCGAAGAACTTTTGTATACCTTGATGGATACTTGTGCTGAATTGAAACGAGATGTCCGAGACCTAGAACTAGAAAATGAGATCTTAAAAATGAAAAACTGGGCTTACATGAAAATATTAATACGCTCAAAGAAAACCTCTTTATAAAAGAAGGAGATTATTCTCGAATGGAGGAAAAACTCTTTGAGGTGGAAGGAATGGTTGAGTCCTTGCTCAGGGAGAACAAGGGTTTGCATGCTAATATAGAAAAACTGGAAACCGAGCTTATCACAACCAAGCGCTGGAACAAGTCCTCACAAGCCCTTGATTGGTTAAACACTCACCACAGTCGAAACAAAAAGGGACTTGGATATAAGCCTAAACGAACAGTTTACCCAATTCATAGAAAGTATGTGGGATTACCTGAAAACATTGTTTGCTTTCATTGTGGTAAAACTGGTCACTATCGATATTCATGTCCTCTGAGAAGGTATGTCATTGAAAAAAATGAAAGGTATGTGAAACAAATCTGGATTAGAAAAGATGAGCTTTACTTGTCTAAAAGAATGGGACCCAAGTGGATCTGGGTTCCCAAAACTAACCTGTGATTTGTTTTGCAGGCTGAAGTGAGAGAGAACAACCCCACAAACAACCCAGCAAACAGGGTAAGAAACACCCTGTCAAACAGATCAGAAAACAACCTTGAAAACAGGCAGCTGTGGTATGTTGATAGTGGGTGTTCGCGGCATATGACTGGAGAAAAATCAAACTTTCTCTCACTTACAGCTTCAACCGGTGGGAGCGTGGCTTTTGGCAACGGCAAGTCTGGGACAATTGTCGGTGTAGGTAGCATTGGTAAAACTCTCTCCCACTCAATTGATAATGTGCACTTAGTTGATGGTTTAAAGCATAATTTACTAAGTGTGTCCCAACTGTGTGACAAGAACAACCTAGTGGTGTTCTCACGAACACATTGCTTGGTTGTCAATGTCAACACAGGAGATGTCGTATTAAGGGGGAAGCGACACAAAAATGTTTACAAAGTATGTATTTCCACTCTTCCCCAAAACAACCTGACTTGTTTGAATGCTGTGAATGATGACATAATGCTCTGGCACAAGAGACTAGGTCATGCAAGCCTTACTCTTTTAAACAAACTTGTTTCAAAAGACCTGGTTATTGGACTACCTTCCATCAAATTTAATGATGACAAGGTATGTGAAGCTTGTGCAAAAGGCAAACAAGTCAGATCTTCTTTTAAATCAAAAAAATATGTAAGCACTACCCGACCTCTAGAATTATTACACATTTATTTGTGTGGTCCCATGAGGATAACTAGTAGAGGTGGGAAAAAGTATGTGCTTGTTGTAGTGGATGATTACTCTCGATTTAATTGGACCTTGTTTTTGGCATCCTAAGATGAAACCTTTGAGAATTTTATTGCCTTTCTCAAAAAAGTTGAAAAGAGAGTAGGACACTCCTTAATTAGCTTGAGATCTGATCATGGAACTGAGTTTGAAAATGCAAGTTTTATCAACTATTGTAATGAACATGATGTTGATCATAACTTCTCAGCTCCAAGAACACCCCAACAAAATGGGGTGGTTGAGCGCAAAAATCGCACCCTGGAAGACATGACCAGAACAATGCTTATTGCTAGTGGTCTTCCTAGGTATTTCTGGGCAGAAGCATTGAACACCTCATGTTACATTATAAATAGATGCATGATCAGACCCATTTTGAACAAAACTCCTTATGAACTTTTCAAGGGCAGAAAACCCAATATTACGCACCTAAGAACATTTGGTTGTAGGTGTTTTGTGCATAATAATGGGAAGGATGCCTTAGGAAAGTTTGACCCTAGGAGTGATGAGGCAATATTTCTTGGCTATTCTTCTCACAGCAAGGCATACAAAGTCTTTAACAAAAGAACCTTGTGTGTTGAGGAAAGTGTGCATGTGCTTTTTAATGAATCTAACTTGTTGAGTGAGAATGATGCACAGGAAGATGAACTTGAATTAGGTCTTGTTCGAAAAGAAGTGTTGCTCCAAGATAAACGAGGTAAGAACACCATGGAGAAAACAACTCCTGAAGGTGTTCCTCAGAACAGCAGGCAAGGTGAACACCAAATAGGGGGAAACACCGTTGAACCCTGTTCGGGACCATGTTCTTCAGGAACAGGCTTACAAACAGGTGCAGAAACAGGCTCAGGAGATGATCGTAAGCTTGATATTACGACTAGAGTAGAGCATGGGTCTGTGGATCCTCTTACTCCACGACCATGGAAGTACCATAGTTCGCACCCCCTTGATCAAATTCTGTCTGATATTAACAGTGGAGTGCAAACTAGGTCTAAGCTTAAGAATTTCTGTGCTTTCTATGCTTTTCTCTCTAATATTGAGCCAAAGAGTGTGAATGAAGCTCTTGCAGATTCAGATTGGGTCCCGGCAATGCAAGAAGAGCTCCATCAATTTGAAGGAAACAAAGTATGACACCTTGTACCTAAACCTGCAGAGAGAACAATCATTGGAACCAAGTGGGTATTCCGAAACAAACTGGATGAGTCAGGAACAGTCACTAGGAACAAGGCACGGCTGGTTGTTCAAGGGTATAATCAAGAAGAAGGGATCGATTATGAAGAAACCTTTGCACCAGTTGCTAGAATTGAGGCTATTCGAATCTTAATAGCCTTTGCAGCTCATATGGAAATCAAGCTATATCAAATGGACGTGAAAAGTGCATTCCTCAATGGATACCTTAAAGAAGAGGTGTATGTCAAACAACCCCCTAGTTTTGAAAACAATGAATTTCCTAACCATGTTTTCAAACTTGACAAAGCTCTTTATGGCCTAAAACAAGCTCCTATAGCTTGGTACGAACGGTTGTCAAGTTTTTTAATTGAAAATGATTTTAGAAGAGGCAAGGTAGACAATACCTTGTTTCTAAAATCTAAGGGGAACATTTATTGATTGTCCAAATATATGTTGATGACATTATATTTGGTGCAACTCATCATGATTTATGCAATGAATTTTCAAATATGATGAGGAGTGAGTTTGAGATGAGCATGATGGGTGAGCTTAACTTTTTCTTAGGCTTACAAATCAAGCAAACTCCAAACGGCACCATGATCTATCAACAAAAGTATATCAAGGAGCTACTTAAGCGTTTTGGGATGGAGTTGGCCAAACCCGTAGACACTCCTATTTCTCCTTCAACCAGGTTGGTTATGGATGATGGGAGTCCCTCAGTTGAGGAGAAACTCTATAGGGGCATGATTGGGTCACTCCTATACCTAACCGCTAGTAGACCAGATATTGTTTTTAGTGTTGGTTTATGTGCCCGTTTTCAGTCTAATCCTAAGGAAACTCATCTTAAGGCTGTGAAATGGATACTAAGATATTTGAAACATACACCCAATTTAGCCTTATAGTATCCTAGAGGTTACAATTTTGATCTTGTTGGATATGCTGATGCTGACTATGCTGGATTCCTAGTTGATAGAAAGAGTACCTCAAGTATGGCTCACTTTCTTGGACCTTGTTTGGTATCTTGGGCTACCAAGAAGCAACATTCTGTTGCCATGTCCACAGCAGAAGCTGAATATGTTGCAGCAGCTTCATGTTTTGCTCAACTGTTGTGGATAAGGCAACAGCTTAAGGACTTTTGTGTTGACACTGGATGCATTCCTATTTTTTGTGATAACACAAGTGCAATTAACATTGCCAAAAATCCATGTCAACATAAAAGAACAAAGCATATTGACATTTGACATCATTTCTTGAGAGATAATGTTGAAAAGGGTTTAATCTCTATGAATTTTTGCACAACGGAAAATCAAATTGCTGATATATTCACTAAGGCACTAGCTAGAGATCAATTTGAGAGAAATAGACTGGAACTAGGGTTGGTGAGAACACCCTGAGATACCTGTTTCCAGAACATGAACTGGGTTTGGTAAGATCAACCTTTACACCCTGTTCTCTCCCCCTGTTTGCAAATCTTATTAACAACGGATGTGATTGCATACACTCGAATTGCGTGCATTTTGTCTCTACTTATCCACTTAGTGCAGCATAAGGGGATGTATTGGAGCCGCCTTAATACCATTAAGTCCAATCAAGATCAGACGACAAAGAACAGGCATAACGAAGAGAACAGTACGCCCCTTGGTTGCTCGATGTGTTTTCTTTCCTTCCCAAGGCACAAGCTTTTAATGCTCACACCCGTTGCAAACCGAGAAATCTTCTAATGATTTTGGGTGCTCTCTCTCTCTCTCTCTCTTTATATGCCCTGTTCTCAGTTCTGCCGTTCATCTCACACACAAGCAAAACCTGAAAACCCTGCAAAAACCTTAAACCCTAATCTCTCTCTTCTAGCAACAATGGCTCCCAACAACTCCTCTCAATCAAAAGCCCTCGTTCTTGCGTCCTCAATCCCTGCTCCCCCTCGCCCAATCCTGTACAAGCCTTTCAAATTCCTGAAAAGCTTGTCCCTACAATCAGTGGGAATGGGGATGGATGATATTCCCTTCGAGTGTGGAAGGGAATTGGTGTTCCTTGTAGGGACAATTGCTTGTCCCATTAAAGTCGAGTCAGAGGGTACACTATCGGGGTCTCAAGACCAACTCTTGGAAACCCCTGAAGGGTTTAATTTTGAGCCCTGTTCTTCTGTGTTGTTTCCTGACACAGCGACAGAAACAGGGGCTGCCTCTGTCGAAGGTGTGTATGTGGAGGATCTGAATGTCGACTTCCAAGGGAAGTCGAATGAGACATCAGAGGAGAGTTTAGAGAAGGATTCCCTCCCTGAGGCTGAAACCCCCACTCCGGTCGCTCAAACTGGAGAGAAAAGGAAAAGGGTGAAAATAGTGGCCAGGCGTAGCAGAACGCCAAGAACAAGGCCCCAACCAAGGTCTCAGCCCTCTCAAACTCCCTCTTCTCCACAATCCTCCATGCCTTCTCGTAAATCTGCGAGAATAGCTTTCCAATCCTCTCACCGTATCTCCAAACCCTCTGCTCCTGTCATCGAGGAGATTTCCTCCTCTTTTACCGAAGGGTTCTCGAGTTCTGACTCTGAGAACACCACCTTCAAATAGGGGACACCGGTGTTCTCCGAGTCCTCTGAAGAACAAGCCCCTCCAAAATCATCCACTAAACCTGCTGTGAAGCCCTCTCCTGCAAAAACACCCCTCAAGCGAAAGCCCAGAACAGCCCCCCTACCAGAAGCTACCACCTCTGTTCCTGCCCCCAAACGGCCAAAGCAGTTCACTCCCTCTCCTATGTCTGACAAACATGCGCAGTTGCTTAAGCGCAATGTCGTTAGGGGGAAGGTAGTGAATGTAAGCTTTTTCGAGGAACAGGGTCTGGGGGTGTTCCTGACCAAGTTGCGCGCTCAAGGCTGGCTCGAATTGTTTGCAAACACCCAGTTGGGGTGTTCTGTGCCTGAGTTGGCTGAGTTTTACGCCAACTGCAGTGTCACCGAAGGGGTGGTGACTAGTTTTGTGAATGGGCAACGCATTAAGGTTGATGCGCCCACACTTGGGAAAATTTTGGGAGTACCCTCCCAAGGCTTTGACGTGTATGTGGGGGAAGACAAAACAGCCCTAGAAACAGTCAGGCTCCTAGAGGTGTTCCAACGCCTCAGTCAAAAACAGGGCCTGAGAACACCCCTCTCTGTTAAGAAGGGTGAAATGACCTCCCTGCACCAACTATTGTTTATGTTCACTATCAAGAACATAATTCCGCGAGGTCAAGGGCAAAACTCAGCTGATGCCCTCGATCAATGCCTGGTGGACTTATTGGATCGGGAGGAACCAATCAACCTCCCTGCAATCATGATTCGCCACATAGGGCGAATTGCGAACACCACCCGGGCCCATGATCTTGGATATGGGTTTCTGCTGACAAGGGTGTTTGAGCACCTTGGGATAGTGCTCACACGGCGAGTGGAGGCCCAAGTCGTTGATGAGATTGGGATTGACACTCTACTCAGGTGTGGCTATGAGGTTGGCGAAGGGTCAGTCTCCAAACAGGGTCGTCGACCACCTCGACCACCTGTTTCTGGGCAACCTTCCATCAAACTTGAGGCTGTTTTTGAGGCCAATGCTCGCCTCAAGGATGAGCTCTCAGCTGTCAAGGCTGCTCTTGCTGAGGAGCAAGCCCTCTCCGCCAAACGCCCTGAGGAATTGCTTGCCCTTCTCTCCACTCTTGCCCCAGCATTCCTCCTCTGCAAACGAGACCACCCCCTGCAACCTGATTCTCTAGGCTGTTCTCTTGTCCCCTCCCATCTTCGTTTTTGGCATTGTACTGTTTTTAATGCAATATCTCCTTAATGATGCTTCTTGCACCTTATGCTCTATATTTCTTTTCTTGCATTCATACTGTTGTTTATGCTTTTTAATGATGCCAAAAGGGGGAATAAGACCATATGAATAAAACCATATGACGTGCTCTATGACCTAGCACCTAGAGGATTTCTATCAGCATTAAACGTTGTTAAGCTTTTTAATTTTGTCAATATGGTCACTTGGTTTGTCATTATCAAAAAGGGGGAATTTGTTGATTATATTTAGTTTTGATGATAACAAATCCAAGAGTAACATATTTGTCTAAGTAATGTTGTTCCAAACAAGCTCTCCAAACAGGGCCTAATACACCGTTGTTCCTACACCGCTGTTTGTGATATTTTATTAACCTGGTGGCTAAATGTTGAGAACAAGTCTTAGGAACAGGTTCCGAGCTTCAGTGACACAAGATCAGCAAACAACACATATGGTTTAAGTCTTGAGGAACGTTCAGCTACACAAGATCACCCAAGGAATCAAGGTGACCAAGGTGTTTTGGAGCAGCATATTCACTCTTGACCAGACAACTAATTCTTACAAGGAGTCTTGGTTAATTTAGTTTTTATCTTTTAGACTCTTATTAATATGCCAATCTTGAAAGTATCATTTTTAGCACTTCTTGAAAACGGTTTTCGAAAAGTTGCTTTGGGACACCATTTCCAAACAACCCTGCAAACAGGGTGCCTAGGGTGTTCTCAAAAACTACAGCAGCTACATCAGTCTTATCTAAAAATTTGCTTCGGTTGGCTGCCAGATCTAAAAAGATTTGTTTTGAATTTGAAAAAAAAAATAATTGCAAAACCATTTTTTGCTAAACATTTCTCTTGAAAGATTCTTATCCCTTATTTTTAAGTCTTGATTGAATTTGGGATAAATCAAGATTTTATTCTTTTCAAGCTAGATTACTCGGCCAAGATATTTTAAGAAAATCTTCTCTCCTCTCTTAGCCGTTGGAAATCTTTGGTGAATCTTCTAAGCGACTAAAAATAGAGGATTTTCCCTATCTTTTGAAAAGAATAGCCGTTGGGTTGTGCGTTTAAATATTGAAATTCTCTCTCCCATTTGACAATCCGGTTTTTACAAAGAAGTAAGAGATTTTTAGAGCTGAATTTCAAAGAGAAAAACCGTGAGAAGATTGTGCTTAACTGAGCTTTCAATTTCTTGGCATAATAGGACTTCATTGTACCTTACATCTGCTTAAGTCAGAAGCACCCCAGTAAGGTGTTTTGTACCCCTGTTCTCAGAACAGAAAGTGAGTGAGTGTGTCCTCAGTCGTGTGGACTTTGGACGTGTCCTATCTGGTGAGATTGGACGTGGTGTAACCTGTCTTAGGGAAGAAGGTTACGTGGGTTACAAGTTGTAACAAGGAGTGTTGCTTTTGTAACGTTTTCAGCCCGTTAGTGAAGTGGTTAAATCCTACACGAGGTAGGTCGTGGTTTTTCACACCTCAGTTGGGCTAGAGGTGTTTTCCACGTAAAAATTGTGTGTGCTTTATTTCCGCATTTATTACTTTGAATTTCGCTACTGAATCAATTGAGAACAACCGCTACAAACAAGGCGTAAGGTTGTTTGTGATTTACAAACAATCTCTGCAATCAAGTGCTACGGTTGTTTGTCAGTTATTAGGCGAAAATCGACCACCACAATTCACCCCCCTCTTGTGGTTGTGTACTCTTGGAATTCAACAATATGCATGCTTAAAAGAGATGGATGATTATATCTTTTGTTAAAGAAATGTTGTGAGGCTGATGAAGAAACTCTTTGATGGTAGTTGGACGTCTAGTAGTTATTCACTTGTTGGAAGGAAATTTGATTAATTTCGAATAAAACTGTTTTTAAAGCAAGCCAATGCCTAAGTATAAATATCATATTTATGCATGACTTTATAAGAAAGAAAGAGGGTCATTTTTTAGATCGAGTCCCAGATTTCTTTGCATGAGGACGTCCAAGGTCCAAGTGTAGAGAAATTTGTTAAGTTATAAATCATACATTGTTTTAATAATTATTTTGATTATATTATATATATTATTTCATCCAATTTACTTTATTTTATATATTTTTTAGGTTAAGTGTTAATAAAATAAAAAAGAGAAGAAAAGACGTTGAAGTTCGGATTTTACACGCTAAGTTATCAAGGCGGACCAAACATAATGATTTATGGAAAAATATCATTTTCATAATGATTTATTTGGATTAGGGTTACAAAATTATTACTCTTAATTGAAGAGAAAGTAGAAGACTTGGAAGAGGAGTCCATAGAAGAAAATCCTAATGGTATGTTATTATTAAAAAAAAAGTCATCCCTCACGTCTCCTATATAGCTCACGCCTAACCTCTCATAAATCCCTCATCTCACACCTCCTCACGGTCCTCATTCGATCATCATCAACATACTCCCACAAATCAGAAAAGTCCTCATCCTCTCTGTCACGCATCACACCCAACATCTTCATCATCATCATCGATCCCCATCACGATAGCATCATCATCATCTTCAAAATCTTCAGCGGTCATCGCTATCATCATCTCCTGGCCATAATAAGCAAGTAGTATTATTCTGAATTTTTTTTATTTGTAGTATTTATTTTTTTATTTTTATTTTATTTGTGTTTAGTTTATTGTTAAACATGAAAGGTTTGGTTAATCATTGTGGTTTTGTTTTTAATATGAGTGAGTAATTTTCTTGTGCTTAGTATAATCTATTTGAAACCATGCTAGATTAATTATTTTGAAATAAGTTTCATATTTTATTGTCTAGTTGATTTTTATTCATGATTCTATAACAATTAGTATTTATCGTTTATGATATTCGCGTTAGATTAATTAGAATACATGCTAATTAGTTTAATACGAATTCATGTAATAGTTTAAAAGGTTTTAATACGTAAACATTATCAGCTTTTAGGCATAAGTATCACTCTAATTAATCATGGATGACCCAAACCTATCTCCTTTAATTAGGTAATCATTATAGATCTTTGTTAAATTAATTTGCTAATAAATTGGTTACAAGGCGTTAGATGATGTTTTTCTAAAACTTAATACTCTAGTTTGATTAAATTCTTGTACTGGTGTTAGGTTTATCAAAATTAGTAGGGTTTATATTAGGCCTGGACCTAAATAAACTATAGTATAAGGAAGAATAGGGAAGATCTACTAGTGGATGTCTTCTACTATCTAACTCATGGATAAATCAATTTGTGGGTTGATGATAAATATTAATTTGTATGGTGGATATAGATTATGCTAAGTATTTTTCATAAATTTGGAATCATTGATAATTATTCATTGCTTTTTAGTTAATTTCTCTAATTTATCAATTTTAATTCTTCAATTATAAGTTTTAATATAAATTTCATTCCCCCCCCCCACCCCCAAAAGAGTAGTCTTTTAGGAGTGCTTTGGTAATATTAGATCAGTTAGATTTTGATTTTTAATGTGATTATAATTTTTAGATTTAATCATAATTTTGTTTTGACATTCATTTACCGGTTTGTTAGAAATCAGGTTAAAAATAGTTCATTTTGTGTGTTTTTGTGGTTTAATCCAATTTAGGGTTAATAAAGTAGTCTAAATTTTTGATATTTATTTTTGTAATTTTTGGAAACTATTTCATAATTTTTTAGAATTATTTCGTGAATTGGATATATGCAGGTTTTTATTTTAATAATTCTAAAAATTTATGTTTTTAATTTTTATTTTATGTTTTTAGGGTTTGATTAAGTCCAAAAAATTATATTCTAAAATCTGGGTAATTTTTTATTTATTTTCATATTTATATTAGTGCAGTTTTTAATTTCTCTAATTTTAGATTTTATTTTCTGTTTTAATTTTTTGTAGTTAATTTTCTGTTTTAATTTTTCTAAATTTAATTACATATAATTTTGGATATATAAAGTTATAAACTTGCATAATATTAATTTAGATTACTTTCTGTGATTTTTAATATTAATTTTCTGCTTGTTATTTTCTGTTTTAATTTTTAGTCTAATATTATGTGGTTATTTCTGTTTCTATTTTTCAAAATATTTAAGATAGCTATTTACTATTTTTATTTCCAAAATTAAATTTAGAATATTAAAGGGCAATATTAATAATTGTTCCAGATTTTTACTTGTTTAATTTGATTTGTTTTAGTATTATAAAGAGAAATTAAAATAAATTAAAGTAGTAAAATTAATTAGACTTAAAGTAGCTTACTATCAAAATCTTTCCTCGTGGGATCGATTCCTACTTTCCTATGCTATAAATCTTATTTATAAATCAAAGTAGTGGTTTAATTTGTAACTCTACAAGCTCTGCAATGCTTGCGGCCTTTAGATTTCGCTTTCAAAATTGCTGTACAAGCTTTTGGCGCCGTTGCAGGGGATGACGGCATGGGATTCGTTCACATTTTCATTTTTTAGCTACTCTCTTATTAGTTGTATATTTTGTCTTGCTTTGTTTATTTTGTTATTAGTGTTTCTTAACTTAGTTTGTTTCTTGAAAAATCAAAAAAAATAAGAAAAGGCTAAAATTGAAAAAAAGGGAAAAATTTTAAAAACCCCTAAAAATTGAAAAACTTGGATTTTTTTTTTACAAAAATGGTAATTTTCTATTTTCCTCAATTTGAGCATGAAATATTTTGGTGGTATTTTAGTAGATTGAATGACTTTTGTACTCAATATATTGATCGATATTTTGAGAAATGAGAATCTTGCTAAGTGATCTTTAAGGGTCTTAACGATGAATATCAGGGTTATGTTAAGACTATGTACCCAGGGGGTTTGGGATGTTTGTTTACTAGGGCGCCGTATAGAATTTGGGATTTCTTTGAATATTTGGCTCAAGAAACTTGGGAGAATGACAATGCTAGGGAGAAATATAGTCACCCCATTCCCGTCCCTTATACGATGCATGCTATACCTTTAGCTGAAAGTCAGTTCAGGGGTATATCTTATGATCACTCTCATACTTCTTATGTTCCTATTTCATGTGATTATTGTGATTCTTTTAATCATGATTGATACTTGTTTGCTACTTGGTAGACCACACAGATTAGAGGCACTAGCTGCCTTAACTAGGGTGCTTTACTTGCATAGTTTACTCAAGACCGACCTTAGTTTAGACTCTTCTATACCTAAGGCTAGTTCTTGTGATGACTTTAATGTTAGGAGTGAGGCATCGATTCCTTTAGGGCATAATTTTTATGATGATACACGTTATGATGACCTTGAGGAAGCGACTGATCCCTCATCTCCTTTAGCAATTGCATCGTCCATAGAGTTTAGCACAATTAGTGACACCAAGAAGGGTAGTCTGACTATTCATGATTCGTCTCTTCCTTTGGCTCCCTTAGGAGAGCTCGAGGAGGGAGATGGATTTGAGACTAATGCTAGTTCTGATGATCAGTGTGGCATATTTATAGAGTCAGAGGATACCTTTTATAAAGAGCATTCTCTTAATGAGCCTTCTATTGTGGATTTTAGTGAGGTTATGCCTCCTGATGAGCTTAGTGACCACATTTATATAGAGTCTACCCTTGGACTTAGCTCCTACCACTCCCGTTTCATTTCTGTCTTCTTCCTTCCCTCTTCTTAACTCTTCTTTAGACACTCTCGTGTCTACTTTTATAGAGTTTGAAGGCTTTTGTGTTCGGCAGTCATTGTTTAGACCAAATTCTTAATGATTGTGACATAAAGAGACTCAAGGATCACTTTGAGGTGAAGAACTTGACTTTAGTCATCCTATGATCTTTTATTTTCATATCTCCATTGATTGGCCTTGCCTTGGTCCTCTTCCCTCCCCTTTTGGAGATGTTGGAGTTCATTTTGATCATTTATACCACTTTCAATGGTTTATGCATTCATATAGTCACATTATTGTTAGACCATTGACTAGTACGTCTGATTTTGCATATACACATCTCTCGTTTGATTGGACTGAGAACTTTGATAAGCTCGAAAGAGCCTTGACTTGCGTTCCATCTAAGCGCTTTATTTGGGCTACACTTCCTATTTTAACAACTTTCATTTATGCGAGTTTGATAAGTTTTTACGAACCTTCGTCAATTTTGATGAATAGCAGCTTGAGAGATAAGAAGGGGTGGATGATGCTCCATCGACCTCCTCGACATCATATGAGTGGGGCGTTAGTTTGGGTACATTCAATATCCAACCTGGTATGATCGATCCACCCCTTCCCTATTCTTTGTTTTTGTATCTTTTCTTTCTTTTTGTATATAGTTGTGGATATTTAGGATTGTGATTGTGCGGGTGATCGATCTTGAGGAGAAATTTGAGATTTGTTGAGTCGAATTGGCTATGATTACCCTTGGGTATACTATGCATTTTGGTATTGGCAGTGTATTTTATTTTGTAAATACTTGTTAATCCTTTTGGTTGAATAGTTGTGGATACCTAGGATTGTTTTTAGTATGTTTTAGTTGTGTATTTTGTTTTTTTGGTTTTGTGAGTTCTTGTTTTTCTCTGGTTTTAGTTTTGTTTAATATTTTGTTTTTGTTTTCTTGCTTTACTGGTTTTGTTTTTGTTTTACTTTTGTTTGCAATTTTATTTTGTTTTCTTTAGTATTTAGCAGCTCTTTAGTTTAGTTTTGTTTTTATTTCAGTGATTTTGATTTTTTTTCTTTTTCTTTTTGGTTTCCTTTAAGATTTTAATTTTGATTTTGATTTTGCATGACTTTGATTTTAGTCTTGTTTTTTTGATTTTGGTGGTGTTCTACTTTGTATGTACCTATGATTTTGTGTAGATTTTACAGTTATATAGCTTATGTGATTGCTTTTTGGCACTTTAGTGCCTACAATGCGGACATTGTGGAGTTTTGGTGTGGGGATGAGGTCACAATTTATATATATTTTTGGAAAAAATTTTCGAAAATTCAAAATGATTTTGTTTTTCTTTGGAGATTTGTGTGCTTTCTTTGGCGATTGTATTCCTATATTGCTAAGTCATTAAGTTACATGTATATACAATTTGCATGATGAGATGTCTAATTGAGGATGTAGATTCAAAATAACCCCGTCTCATATGGTTGATTTTGTGCCTACCTTACTCACTTTAACGTTAATTCTTTAGGTTTTGTTATTAAGTTGGCACGTGAACTTTTGTTTGTCAAAGTTTCCTTCTATGCTCTTGAAAAATGCAAAAAAAAAAAAAAAAAAAAAAACAAAGGTGAAAAAGTCTAAAAAAAAGGTGAATAAAAACTTGGGCAGCACTTTTCAAGGCCGCTAGCTTTATTTCATATCTTTAACTGGCTTGAATATGTGCTATTTTACTTGATTATACATCTGTTTGGACATGAAATAAGTGCTTTGCACATTCAAATAAAAGCCCTTTTTAAGGACGGCCCGAACACTTATAAGTCAAGTGGGTTTAGGGTGTGTGCGTCATTATTCTTAGGGGAAAGAAGGAAAAAAAAAATGGTGCAAAGAAGGTAATTAGGCAAGGAAACAGGGATCGTATCGATGTTAGCAACTTGATTCATAAGGGTTGATACATATCTCCACATGCACCAAGCTATATATGTCATTGCATATTGTTGTATGGGGTGAAAAGTTAATGTCGGAATGCATCTTTTGACTAGATTATCTTTTGATTGCACATTCTATTTATATATAATTTGGTGATTTGGTAACTAGGGTGACACAATTGCCTAAGTCATGTACATGATTTCCCTGATTACTTGTATATATGTTCATGCCTTGAGAAGACCAGAAAGATTTTTCTTTATTTTTGAAAAGCTTTTTGTTGGTATTCACTTAAAAACCCTCTAGGTGGAAAACCAAGGGATTTAAAGGGCTTGTTGTATGTGCTAAATGTAACGGTGATTCCTATAAGATTGAGTTAGGATTTTTATTTTTCTTATTTTTGATTTTTTTTAGGTTATTTAGTTTATTTTATTTGAGAACGAGCAAAATGTTGGTGTGGGGGTATTTGTTTGCACCCAAATTATGATATGTTTTACAATATTCTACACCTAATCTATCTTATAATAATTATGATTTTGAGATTATTAATTGAGTTTTTATTATCTTGTAGGTCTTTCAATAAATCGGAAAAAATGCGAAAGAATTGAGGAAAACCATCATTTGGCCAGGTTGATTCAAATCTAACAAAAATTCCTCAACCCTTTCTCTCTTATAACCCAAAAAAGAGAAACAAAAAAAATTAAAAATTAAACCACCAACCACCCCCCTAATCTGTGCCCCTCACGTGATTCATTTTAGTCCACCTTCCCCTTTGTTCCTCACGCTCTCTCTCCCCTCTGTTGCGACCAGTAAGCTTGATAGAAACACTACACTAGCACCATCATCTTCTACCATCACCTCCATCATCATCCACCATAGTGCGCACACGTGACACCGAATCATCCCCATCCAACTACCACCATCATCTCCACCATCTACTTCAACTGGTAATTAGATGACCACGAATGAGCTTGAAGGCTATAAAACAAGGCAGTGGCGCAAGCTAGGTAATCTGGGTTTAATTTTAAGGTTTTTGTTAGTTTTAATTCTAGCTCTAGATAATTTTAGGTTGAATTTTAAGATTCGTTTTAGAGTTTTAGGGTTTTAATTCCGGCATTTCGCTATCTTGTTTTGTACTTTTAGATTTGCTCCTATTTTGAAATTTGTATATTTAAAGCTTGGTCTGTTGGGAGTAGAAAATTTTAGGGTTCGTTGATTTGGAGTATATCAGCATGTTGTTAATTTAGGTTATCCTGTTTCAAGCTCTGTTTTTTGTTGCACTAATCGAGCTCGACTTCATCTTCTTCATCGTCACATAATCTAAGTTTGCTAATTTTGTTTCTTTTTTCAATTTTACTTGGCTTTTGATTTTGTTTCTATATCTTCAATTCAGTTCCCCTTCCCTTGTTACTCTGTTTAGGTTGAGCTGATTTACGTGTGGTTGTGGCTTTGCTGCTTTGTTGCTTGGTTACTCTGCTGCTGTGTTTTCAGATCTTGGAAAATAAATTTTGGAATACCAATTGATGTTGGATTGATTATGGAAGTTGGATTAAGTTTCTTTTGCCCTTGCTCTTTCCTAAATTCCTCTAATTGTACCTCTATTTCTGTTTATTGTGAGGTCGATTTAAGTTAGGTTTTATTATGTTTTCATATTGGGAATTGGTAATGATTTCATTTAAGTTAGGGAAGCTTAGTTGCAGTTATTATTTAGTAGGTTGTTTTAGTCAGTTTTAGTTAGTTGACAATCTTGGATATCATGGTCAAGTGACAGATTAATTGTGGACTGTTTTGATAATTCTAGTCATTATTTGTTTAACTTTTGTTAGTTTAAACTACTATGCTAGCTTAACTTTATTTTGGTGATAATTTCATCCTCGTTGCTGATGAGATGATCCTAAAGTGCTACGATGAAAGTCGTATGCTTGCGGCCTTTGGATTTCACTCACAATATTATCATATAGTGAGTTTACTTGAATGAGTATCATGCTTTCATGCATGAATTATAAGTTTAGTCAAGAAAAAAAATTGGACCTATGATGACCTAATTTTACAGAATAACTTACATGTAATACTAGGCCAATAACTGTAAAAAAATTTAGGCATGTATATTTGCAAGTCTATTTTCCTTGTAATTTTGAATCCCTAATTTTGGATTTAAAAAGACTGAGAAATAAATTTTCTCCCGAGACTGCACAATTCTAACCTAAAGCTGGCTGGATGGAAAGATGTACATATTTGACGTAGTTGTTGTGGTTTATTATGAATTCTCTTAAAACAAAACTTGCAATAGGAAAACATATACTTCGAGATTGTGTTTAAACACCTCAATATAGTTTTTCTAGGTGAAGTTATAGCCTCTGTAAGTTAGGCCGGAAAACTAACCTGAAAACTGCTCTCACACACTACAGGGTTTCAATTTTAATATTTGCTTTTATTGATTAATTAAGCTTTTAAAAGTTACCTGAGTTCTAAAAAATCAGTATCTAAGGGTATTTGTTATATTTGTGTGCTCCTAGTAGCTTGTTTAACTTTTGGTTGAAAAAATTTGGTTTTTGGGTTTAACGACTCTAAGTTAGTCTATGTTGCGACTTCTTATTTTTGTCATTTAGGCCCAATAGCTTAGGTTAGAGCTCAAGCTTGATTACTTACGCTTTTTTGATATAATGTCTATGCCTTAACTCCCCTTGGTTGCTCTTTCAAAATGGTTTTGATGTTTATGAATTGGTATGTGATGTTGTATGCCAAGGGGATCTTATGCATAAAACATAAACTACAACATGTGATTTTATGAATCTTTGAATGTGTGATATGGGGTTTGTGATTGAATGTTTTTAATTAAGCAGTTCATGTTTCAAAATGGTTTTACTAAGTTAATAGTTTTGATTGAGATGGGTTGGGCTTACAGGGATCCAAACTGACCTATTCATAAAATACTAAATCATAAAGTGAAAGATTAAGATGAATTTGTAAAAGGCGGTCTCCTGAGATTGGGGTTGGTTTACCCTTATATAGTGACAAGCTAGTCTTCCTAGGTTATAGTGTAGGGTTGTTCATGTACACGCCATTGTTGATGGATGTACGCATCGATCGGTTCTGGTAATCCAAGGGGTTGTTTGGCAAAAGGCAATGAGACCCACTAGCGGGTTAAAATTAACTCTATTTTGAATTGTAATAACAGATAAAAAATTTGTAGTTTACAATTCTTGAAATTACTAAGAACAAATCTTATTATGAATTGTTTGAACGTTTCTCTCTCACCCCTAGATGTTTAAAATGAATTGAAATAAGTGTTTTATGGTTAGAGGGTAGACGTTTGAGCTTTGTCTCACTATTCAAAATGTTTCAATTTTAGTTACCAATGTGCTGCACGAGGATGAGATGTGAGCGATACTATAAAGAAGTCTTAGACAAACTTTTTTTAGTATCAATAAATGTTAGACTAGTAGTTGAGTGAGCTTCAACTATTGACGTTCAACCGTTGACTTTGGATTGTAGTGTTAACTTATTTCAATGAATTTCCTTTTTCTATTGTATTACTTAATGAAATACGGCAATGATGCCCATTAGGTTTTTATCTGTTGCATTACATAGATTAAAGGTTAGTAATAAAATGAAATAGAATTTTCGGGGCATTACATAAGTGTTAGATCCATTAGTAATTGCTATTTCACACGCACCTTTAAGGACCTAGTTAAAGGTATGCTTAGTTTTGAACTCAACGATTGGAAAATGGATTTGTAAGGAGCGGATGAAAAGGTGGCATGACAAGCATATTCACTGGAGGGTCACTGGAGGGAGTTCCGAGTTGGTGATTAGGTCATTCTCTTTAATTTGAGGTTGAAATTATTTCCAGACAAACTCCATTCGAGGTGGTCAGGCCCCTTGAACGTGAAGAAGGTTTATCTCTATGGAGCAATTGAGAAAGGCATAGAGGCCACGGGTGCCTTCAAAGTGAACATATCACGACTCAAGCATTACATTATCGGTGAGCCGATTGATGGGAAGGTCACCTACAGCCTTCTTAATGCCAATTCTTCTTGAAATCAATTCATGGTCAAGCTCATGACCTTAAAAGAGCAGTTATCAGGAGGCACCCCGGATCTTCCTCTTGGCTTTCGACTCAAATAAGAAGGAAGAGTTACCCGGAAAAAAATGAAAAAATTTACCTTGGTTGAAACTGCCCAGGCGACCGGCAGGCCGTCGACTGAATGACGATCATCGCCTGGGCCTACAAGGAATTTTTCCAAATTCCAGGAGCAGCCAGCGCTAGAACGACAGCCATGCTATTGCCAGACCCACGGCGATAGGCCGTCGTGTAGGCGACGTCCGTCGCCTAGCCCGAGACTGTCCTTTTTTTTCGTTTCATCTTTCTTTCCTCCTTCTTCATTTCTTCTTCATCTTCTACACCCCCATGACTTTTTCTCTCTGGAACCTCTCAAAGCTCCATCACTAAGCCCTCAGATCCACTACTCTCCTGCTCAAATTTTCATAATTTTCCACCATGTTCTTCACTCTTTTCACCTTTACTTGCTTATTCTTCCATTAAAACACCTTCTTTTTCCACCAATCACACACATTCTCATCACTCAAATCTTAACTCCAAATATTCTCTCTCTAAAATTCTTCAACTTCACAGTGTTTTCCGACCATTCTATTACTGGATTTTGCTTCCCCATAGTCCAAGCTTCCATTTGCATACCACATTGCACCTCCACCTCATCACTTTCTCTCTCTACAAATTTCACCACCTTGGAAGTTTTAGGAGAGAGGAAGCTTCACTTTTGAGGTGTTATTGCTCCAATTTGGTGCTTTCTTAGTACTGGATATCTCCATTGCCCACTCGGATCACTTGGTTTTGGAGTGATTAAGATGCTATAACTATTTGGAGTTTAAGGACTTTTAGGCTTGACTCCACCACGGGCTTGATTCCACCACATCTGAGCCTTCATCTTCGGTGACCTCCAAGTGTGCTAAGACAGTTGCCCGCACTCCCACCACCAATGTGCCTCCAATCTAGGCCCAAGTAGCCTGAGATAACTGCCCTACTCCCCCTCATACTATAAACAAATATGCATTGCAATTCGTTGATCAAGAGCAAACCAATTGTTATGATTCCACTGCTAGTGGACGAATAACTAAGCCTAAGTACATTGACTTTGGTATGTTGAGGAGTTTAGGCTTGTTAGAAAGTTTAAATGAATTGCTTGTGGTTGCGGGTTGGGTTGATTACATGAATATGACTAAACCAATGTATGAGAGGTTGTGTTGGGAGTTTCTGAGCTCTCTTAAGGTGAATTGGAGCATCCCATACCAAAACCAACCCGTCCACATCCAATTCCGGCTTTTTAATTGGACCTTTGAGGCCAACATAGCAGAGTTTGATCATCATTTAAGGCTCCCTCATGATGGTGTTTAAACCCCCGCCCATGAGAATTTCAATAAACAATCGTTTTAGACAGAAATCACCTATGATAAGCGTACTTCAGTGAAGGACAACTCGGGGAGTTACGTAGCCTATAGTGCTAGTGGTTCTAAGGCCACTTCTATTTACAACCCCACCCTCTGATATCTTCACTGCTTCATGGCCAACACCACTTTCACATGCTAGAGAGCCAAAACGAAGCCCAATTGAGTGAAGTATTTCTTTGTGGTGTATGCTCAATGATGAGAGTTTTGATACGGGAGCTTTCATCCTCCATCAGTCGGCCTATCAAGCTTCATTTCCTAAGTCCCCTATTGCTTGTGGGGGCATCATTTCAGCTATTACATATGCTTGGGGTTTGGAGCCTCTCATAAAAAAATTGACTCTGTTGTTCCATGGGGGATGGCTAGATTTAGTCGTTTGTATTAACACGAAGATTTTCAAAATAGAGGGTGAACGTGTCTTTGTCAACCACCATGGCCGACTTTCTTTTTCAACTCCCAAGCCCCTCTAACACCACTTGCTCTCCAATTGGGTGTATGATGATGATATTGATATAGATACGGATGAGGATAACTCTTTACCCCAAGGAGGGCATGCCGGTGGAGGAGAGGGAGGTGCATGACTAGGAGTGGCTCAACTTGAGGCTCGATGCAATTGATGAGTGTTAACAACAACACGCTCATGCCCAATAAGAGTTGCTCCACTGGCAAATGGAGTTTGATTGCCGGCAACAGAACCTGGAGTATAATGTTTACTATGCATATGAGCGCCACAGTTGGCCCTACCCTCTACCCGATTGGAGGTGTAACGTGTCAAATGTACATAAATCACTGTTTGCACTTCTTTCATTAATTTTTCTAATTGGAAATGATAACTTAAATGATTAGGCATTACCGCCGTCCAACAAAGACAAGGCTTTGCTTGCACATGATAAATTTGTCCATAATAATTAATGTTTACCATTAAAGACATTCACACCATTACAACCCATCAGATCCTTTGGATAACTATAAAAATTATTCTAACAACAGAACCATTCAAACATCTCAAGGATTACACCAAACTATAGAATTCTGATACAATATACAGTCTCAACACTAAAATATATCACAATACGGTATTATAAACATTTTAACGATTATACACCACCATTTCATATAGACTTTCCGACTCACATATCATCTTCAGCCGTTCTATCCTGCTGAGGGCGATTCACTAAAACAAAACATGAAAACATTTCGAACTGTGAGCCGAAGCTCAATACATACATTCCTGTATTGTTAAACATTCATGGAAAATTTCTTTGTACCCTCACTTGGCAATTTAGATTTCATTTGTTTATTTAATTAAGTAACAAAAATTTTGGAACAATTGATAGTAGGCCCTAACAAGTTTAATCTAAGTAATTTATGTTGTTTTTATTTTGTTTTTCGTAACATTACAAAGCTTTAATTGTTAGTCTCGTAAAAACGTTATCGTTACGAAGCGTTTTATCCCCGAACCTAACTTAATTCAGACAGTTTGAAGCCCAACAAGTTGTCTATTAATCTAACTAATTACCATGATTAAACTTAACCATGTTAGCTTCAAAAGGTGGCTTTACTAAATAAAAACTTAGCCAAATGAGTTGAGTAGTCAAAACACACACAACTTAATCCAAAGCTTCACCTTCTCTCTCTTCTCTCTCTTCACTCACGACAGCGTCACAGCAGCAGTTTCAGCTGATTTTCGGCCAGTTTTCCGACCACCTCTGGTGACCCCCCGGACATCCTAATACCTCAAGCTACCATCCTCCATCATCAAAACCACTAAACCTCATCTCCATCCCTACTTATTCTCAATCAACGGGAGTAATCTTGAAACTTGATTTTGTTGGTTTTGCTTTTTATTTTAGTTTTAATTCTTGTTTTGATGTTTATGATCTTTGATCATGATATTTTGATAAGAAATAAGAGTTATTTTGATGTTGATCATTGTGGAGTTGAGGTTGGATCATGCTAGGGTTAGGGTTGATGTTAATCATGCAAGCTTGATGTTAAGGTGTTCGATTTTGATTGTTTTATCTTTAATTTGGTCATGTTCTAATCTATTGATGTTTATGATGATGTTTTTGGTGATTTCAAATGAGCTGGAGTGAGTCCAAGTTGGCCATGAACTAGGGATTTGGCAAGTTAAGCAAGGTTTGGGTTAAGCTAGCTTTAAGCTTGGTTTATTTGTGTATTAGATTGAAAAATGATCATTATTGGATATGATTATGATGTGAATTTGAGTGTGGTGATTTTGTATGATGTTGGGATGGACCAAATCTTGTTTACATGCTTTTAAGGAATGGTTTAAATTGAGAATTTGTGTAAAAAAGAGAGGGAAAAGTCAAAACAGTGAGGCTGAAAATTTCAGAGAAACATAACAGAATTCACGATTAAATTGGTAACGATTGGCCCATTAAAAAATTATGATTTTTGGTAGGTAGATATTTTTGTGTTTTATCTTTCACATTGCTTTTGAATTGCCTTAATCCGAGGTTTGTGGAAAATGTTATGGTCATTTTACCAAAACTGCGCAAAATGGACCAAAACTGATAGGCTTATGTTCTAGCCTCATTTTGGGAATCCTATTGTGGGAATCAAGCTTGGTGTTCTAAATGAAAGATTTTTGTGACTTCTTAAGCTTTCTATATTGGGGTTTTGACTCTCAATTAGATGTCAAATGATTAAGTTATGAGTCATTCTTTCTAAGCCCTTGTTATGTTCTTACTTTTCTTTTACTAAATTATTAGTTAAGAAATAAATATTTTTGCTAACCATGTATTTCTACAATGATAGTTTTGTACAGAATCAGGGCCTAATCTATTATTCCTTCTAGTTTTGTGTATAATATTATTCTGTGAGCTTACATTTAAAAATTTCAAGTATGTTCATCGCCCATATCTTTAGAAATCAGCACGTATTTATCAAAATTAAAATGTTTTGGTAAGTACATCAATGAATTAGTTTAATCAGTGATTTATCACATCATTAGTGATCCCATCAGTTATCAGTTATAGGCCACGTCCCGATCAGCTTGGTAGGTGTACACCTCTCTTCAGATCCTAACAGTTACCAGGGGTTCACTATCAGATAATAATTGACAACGCAATTTCATATTTATCTCATTCCCTGTTTTTAATTAAAAATAAATTATAATATAATTTTTCCAATTAGAAATAATAACCCAAGTAATTAGGCATTACTGCCGTCCAACAAGGACAAGGCTTTGCTTATACATGATAAATTTGTCCATAATAATTAATAAAAGAAATACAAACAGTGATTTATGTACATTTGGGGCGTTACAGGAGGCCTAGCGATCTCCCAGCCCCTATTGATGCTATGTATGTCCCCCCATACCCTTTGCACTCTTTACATGATTGTACATTGGGAACAATGCATATCCTAAGCATGGAGGGTAAGCTTGTAAGCGCATGTGTTAGGGGGATATTGTGGCGCGAGAGAGTCTTGAAATGGGTTGTCTTATTGTCATTGGGGGTATTTCTTGGGACTTTGCTAATTTGATTGAGGTGTTAGTGAGTTTGACTTGGTAGTATGATTGGTGAATGGTAAAAATTGAGAGATGTAATTGATGAGCGTTAACAACAACATGCTCACGACCAACAAGAGTTGCTCCATCGACAAATAGAGTTTGATCGCTGGCAACAAAACTTAGAGATAATGTTTACTATGCATATGAGCCCCACAGTTAGCCCTACCCTCCACCCAATTGGAGGCCTAGCGGTCCCTCGGCCCCTACTGATGCTTTATAAGTTCCCCCTCTCCTACCCTTTCCACTCTTTACATGATCATACATTGGGGGCAATGCATATCTTAAACATGGGGGGGTAAGCTAGTAAGCTCATATGTTAGGGGAATATTATGGTACGAGAGAGTCTTAACATGGGTTGTCTTATTATCATTCTGTGTATTTCTTGGGACTTTGCTGATTTGATTGAGGTGTTGGTGGGTTTGACTTGGTGCTATGATTAGTGAATGGCAAAAATTGAGAGGTGTTTGTATAAGATAGGTAACTCATTTAGCTGCATTTTTAGGAATCATTGCACATTTAGGCCTTGCATGAGGAGAGAGTGTAGTTTAGAGCATGTAGATTCTTACTTTGCATTGTTTTCTTTTTCTGATCATGAGAAGTAATGTTGAGAAGGGCAATATTAAGCTTGCAAGGTACATTTCTTACCCTACTCGTCATTTTCCTTCTTGTTAATCTCCTTTGCCTGAAAAAAAATGAAAAAATTGAAAAACTTTGGAAAAAAAAAACCTTCTATGATGCGAATACATGGTGTAAATTGTTGATTGATTAGCTTGGTTGCACGCTTGGGTTGTGGCTTTAGTTTTGGTTGTTGGAGCATGGTAGTGTGAGCTCCTTTGGTGATCATTTTGCCTTGTGTGCATGCATTTGCTTTTGAGGCTCTTTTGGTCTTGATTTGGAGTGGTTTAGCTAGTGCTTACTCATAGGGTAAATAGGGGTGACTTGACCCATGAGTTTTTGAGCCTTCATGTGACCACTCATCTTTAGTGGTTCTTTCTTTTCTTCTTGTGTGGCTTACCCTTGATTGCAACGCTAGAACTTGACTTAGCTCCTTTCCAAAACCACATTAGGTAATACGCACCATTTGATATGAATGAGGCATTCCTTGCTGTTTAAGCCACATAGCCTAAAAAGCCACTTAAATGATGTTTAAACCCTTTTGCTCACCCACATCAAGCCTTGTCTATCTTTATTGCTCCCACACTCGTTTCACCCTTAACCGATTTATGTTTCTTACCCTCATGCCTTTTTGAGGTTAGTGGAGCAACACTTTTTACAATTATGGGGTTTACTTTTGAGTTGGATCATCATTGGGTGTATGTTGTGGAAATTTGTGTTTGAAAAGGGAAATGAAGGGAAGCCAGAATGTCCTTAACTATGTGCCTAGCATCAAGTCCCTTGGTTTGAGCTTGCTCAAAAAAAGGGGAAAGAAAGCAAATGAAATGAGGGAAAAACAAGAGCAAGCCTCCATTTATGCACAAAAAAAAAGAGAGAGAGAAAACTTTTACAAACAAGGTGCTTGGCAAAATAGTTTTCATTCCAAATTGAATCGGCTCCCGTCTTAAGTTGTTCAAAGTTGGTTGTGGGTGTGAAGTAGAGTTTTATTTCCATCCCTTTATTGTGGAAAGTGTTCTTGCTCCCTAGCCTAAGGCTATTTAGCTCTACTTATCCCAAAAGATCTTCCCTATCTCACCTTTGCGAAATAGCCCCATTGCACCCCTTTTCAAACCCTCTTGATCAAAGTGCGTGCATTTTTACCCTGGGTGGTGGAGGATGAAGACTTCTCTAAGCCTATGGTTTTTGTATGATTGGTCGAGCAATGAGAGTAAATATGAATACATTTAAACACTTGGAGAGGAGAGCACTACTTGACCATAAAGCGAGGCTCTTTCTGATCTCTTTTGTCCACCATTAGCAAACTAACTCCTTTCTTGCCTTAAGGATCTCATTTAGGCTTGGTAAATGCTTATAGGCAAGGTGATCCTTAGGAAGTATCATGTCTATTTTTCTTTCTCACCTCATCTTTATCATTTCTTGATTGTGTGCCCTTACTAGTTGGTTAGCCTTTATCACCATGCCTAAGAAGGGTGCTTAAGGGATCGATTTCCCCATTTGTATAGTGTCGAGCTAAGCTTGCTTAAGGATAAGCAAGAGCTAAGCATGGGAGAGTTGATAAACCCCAATTTTGACTAAGCTTATATCCTCTTTTTGGTTCATTTTCCCTAACTCTCCTTTGATTTAGAGGGATTTCACCATATAGCACCTCTTCTAACGTTGTTGCCTTATTTTAATCCCTTTTCTGCCTTTTTAAGGTAATTTCAAGATATTTAAGGAAGAGGGGCAGCTAAAACTTGGAAAAAGGCAAGATGAGAGCAAAAATGATCACCCGAAGGGCTGAGGAGAGCAAGTGAGCAAGGTAAAGATGAAGTTTCCAAGGCATAAGGATAGGCAACGTCCACCCCACTCGATGGCCTAACCTCGCTCACCAGTAATTTTCTAAGAGACGGTGACAGCCATCGTCTTCAAGACAGGCAGGCCATCGTCATGTAAGTAGACACCCCTGCTAGGCGACGGCCAGGGTGTCTCTAGGGTGACCCTTGTCGCATTTTCCCAGTTTACTTAGCCTATAAATACCCCATTTTGCCTAATTACAAGAGGGCTTGATTTCCTCTTGTAAAAGCACTTTAAACACTTTCTAGGCTTGATTTTAGGGTTAAGAATGATTAGGTTCTTGGGTTTTTGTTGGTTGAAGATCTTGAAGACTTTCATTCTCCGTTCCATTAATCTAAGTTTGTTCTTCTTCCTCTCTTTTTTCCTCTTGAGTTGGTTTTGTTTAGCTTATTTGATCGTGCTTGGTTGTGATTGTTGGATTGTTAAGATGATGATTAGTGAGTAGTTTCCTCAACTTAGGTTAGGGATTAGGAGCTAGGATGGCATAATATACTTGGTGTGAACCTGTCTTGCCTTAATTTCCAAATTATTTAGGGGTCTCATTCTCTACCCACCAAGTGTTCGATGAAATGCTCAAAAGGATATTTCATCTGATACTTGGGCTGAATAATCACAGCAAGAGGTGGGTATTCACCTTTTGTGGATAGAAGAAGAGAAAACAAGTCTTGGGTATGAAAATAACCCAAGGCCTTATTAGGTGCAAGTTGGCCATATTCAACCTTAACCTTCAAGTCCCCATGAAAATAGGTGGGCTTGGTGATTAAGGTTACCTTTACTCTTCAAAAGGAGGTTTAGGGGGTCTTAAACAGGCCAATCAACCCTTTTATGAATCATTTGTCGATTAAGTCAAGTTTGAGAGTCCATGCCTAGTATGAATAAGTAGCCATTAGTGACTAATCCCTCGACGTAAGTTCTTCCTCCAAGTGAATTTTAGACTACTATTTTCCCTAGTCTTTGTTTCTTTCACTCTCAAACTTACTCTTCACCTCTCTAGATCCAACCTAATCATTAAGTTAGGTATCCTAAAGTCTTAGTTAGGATGAAGAATTATTACACTTAAATTCAACTAAAACTGCTTCATATAAATTATTACTAAAACTGCTTCATTTAAATTCGACTAAAACTGCTTCACCTAATCACTAAAATTGCTTCACATAAATTATTACACTTAGCTAGGATGCAATTATTCTAATATAGCTAATATAATTAATTCAACTAATAAATAGTTATTAAACTACTTCACATAAATTATTACACTTAGTTAGGATGCATAATTAGTCCAATATAGCTAATATAACAAAATTCGGCTAATAAAATAGTTAATCTAGTCAATTATCCTGAACTCCAAAATCCACGACTATTATACCCCCCCAAAAAAAGAATTTTGTCCTTGAAATTCTAAGGTCTATGGTATAGTAAAACACGAGGCTCACATACATGTGGCAAAACCACACAACTCAACAATAAATCTAAAACTTTACTTACAATTACATATAATTTTCAAATTGGAAAAGATATTTATGGTATCCAACCTCCTCTCACCAATCCTCTTTAAACATCTGCTCACTCTATTGCGGCGTTGAGGGCAAGTCGCGTAAAAGAGAGGCAAATCAGTTAGTGTGGATATCTATATCAAACCTGTTTTAGAAATGACCATTAACTTTTTAATTTATACTGAAGCAATACCAATATAGCAGCAATTCGAAGTTCAAACCGCGTTGATTTTGAGGTTCTTGTAGGCATTGCTATGAGGAGAGACTTTGAGTTATGTGAGAATCAATCAAATTATGAAGTGGATTGACGTGTTGTGATGTTGTGCCGTTCTCTACTGGCGGACAGAGTTAGTCGATAATTTGCTAGCCGCTAGAATTGTTGTCATTGTTAGTTGTGAGTTCTTGAAGGCCCTATTTACGTTAAAGAGAGCAAGAAGGCAGAGAATTAGCTAAATGGTTCATGAATCGGTTCAGTAGCAAACCAGTTTTGTAAACCGAGCAGCGAATTACCCTGCCGCCTTAGCTTAAGCCACACTTTCCTGTTTGATTGCATGCAAGCCTCAGCTTATCAATGTACGTGAACTCGGAACCAAATGTAGGTTATTGAATGGCTTAGCCGAATTGTTCCATTAGTTGCACTGTCGACCAAAACATTAAAATGCTACTCTTGAACAATGAACTATTATATAAAGGCAGCGAGTTATTTTAAACTTTCCATTTTGTATAAGATTAAAACAAAATTGGTAAATGAAAACCGATGATTAATTTACAGAACCAAACTGTTGTCTACTTTTAACTGAAGCTAAGTGTGATTACATTGTAACCTCTAATTTTTGAATCAAGTTTGAACATCTTTGAAGTTAAACTGGATGTTAACTTGGTCGATAACCTGCTTACAAGTTTTCCTCCTAAACTGAACAACGTTATGCTTTTTCAGAAATCGATTTTTCTATTAATAAGGCTTGGTTAGCTTTCTCAAAAATGAATGTGCTATTGCTATGGCAAAACAGGAATTTTATTGTCAACTATGTTTCAAAGTGAAGTGCATTTGACATATTTTGGGCTAGGAGGGTAGTGCTAATATAAAGGACTCGATCTTGGGAGAAGATCTTAGGATCCTGATTGGAGCAGGAATCCTACATGTTGCTATCCTGACGAGGATAGAAATTCGTTGACTTTAGGAGGCCCTGGGATACAAAAATAGTGAATCATGTCACTCACATAGCGAGAGCTCTAACTTGTGAACCCAATGCCCAAAAAAGTTATTTCTTACCATTATAAGTGAAAACCCTTAATTCTGATTTTTCTCGATGCGAAAATTTGAAATGTGCATGAGTTATTTGTAAAAGGATCCTTACATTTATAAATGTAGTTTAGTTTTAAGAAGGAAAAGCATTCTATAATAAAATGATTTAGCTTAGTTAAAGTTTGTATTCTTCTATGCGCTATGTCTATTCCTTGCTAAAAGACTTCATGTAATGATGACAAATAGGACGCTTTGAGATTAAGTGGGTAATTGGACTCAAGTAGGCCACCAACCTCAATGGTGAGGATAAGCTAAATGGAGATGTGGTTTTCCTTGGGTTCTTGTATGGCTAATATGTTAATAACAATATGTATGATTTCCATGTGTTTGCTACTTATTAGTATTGTATGTAGCTGTTTTGTTTTTCTTGGGGTTGAAAATCATTCACTGAACGTGTGGTAGCTCACTCCCTCTCCATTCCCTTTTCCCCTAAATTCTGGAAAAGACAGGTAGAAGGCGGTTCTCATAAGTCGAGTCTAAACCTCCCTTCTTGCATAGAGAAAGAGTTATATGTATGTATACGTAGAATCATGAGTTGAATGATGTAATGTGATGTATTCGTATGGTCTAGAATTATGTGAAGTTAATTGCTACAGATCATATAATACATATTGACTAGCGATCGCTTTAAAGGGTCATGTGGGCCAACCATCTAAATAGCCAGTTGTATTATGGGTCAAAGTTGAGTTTTATTCTCGAGAAGTAATCCCAATGCTTTGCATGTATGATCTGTTGAGCTATATCTTTTATTCCTTTATTTTGTTTTGCTTTATAGCACATGCATTCAGGGTGTATGGCCTATATAGTTATGATCTCCAACACATAGCTGACATTGTTGAACATTTCCTTCATGTTTTGATTGTTACGAATACCTAATGTAAGGCTTTAAGCCCAAGTTATGCTCAGTTTTTAGGCAGAACCCTGCCTGTTTTGTTCCATAATTTTAGTGACCACTAACATCACTGGCCCTCGGGGTAAGGGGTGGTATAGCTACCCTGTTTAATGTGCAGTAGAAGCCACCAAATTAAACATGCTCCAATACCATTCAGATTTGAATTGTCTAAGACCTTAGTTCCCTCATGAACTTCCTAAGGGCACTAGCATCCCTAATTAGATCATCCTAAAAAGGGAAAGGTGAAAAACAACATCGGATTCACATTAGATGAAAACAAGAAATAGAGTGAAGAAGGAAGAACACTTACTATGTTTATCGCAGTATAATTAGATTCATGACAACCAGCACCCAGTAAAGGTCACGTCCATCCTAAGCATTGACAGAACTTCATTCCCTCTCAATAAAGGTATCTTGAGGGAGTATTTCCTTCCTATGGAGCGGGTAAGCACTTCTTACACTCATGGTTTTTTGAACACAACTAATATATTTCTCATAGAGAAATGAGAAAATGGAAGAAGTTGAGGGGAAAATACATACTCAAATGCAAGGATGTGTGATTTATGCAAGGCCAAAGGGGCTATTTATTAAACAAGAGGGCAAGCAAAGTAGGGCAATTTATTAAACAAGAGGGCAAGCAAAGTAAGGAGGCAACTAGTCATGCTCTAGTTGGTGATGCTATGCCAAAAGCATCAAAGCAAAGCGCTCAAAATCGAGGAAGAAAGCAAAAAGGAAGAGCCAACTGCATAGGGTACCCGACCGGCATCTAAACATGCAACAAGGGCAAGAATCCAAGAAATCAAGCATCTAAGTGCATAAAAAACAAGGAACGAAAAGTAGGAATACTAGCATACAGGCCCATCTAGTAGACCTTCATATACATACAATCTTGAAGAGGAAAGGGTGATGTCTAGGGGCTTGGTCGGTTCCTAAAAGAAGCAATCTCACATTCATGCCTTATTAAAAGAGTAAAAAAAGCAAGAAGAAAATTGGAAGACGTGGTCAAAAGGACCCAACCCATTCCTAAGGAGAATTATGGCCACAAATTCTACCTCTCCCATGCATCAAAGCAAGCTACAAGTGGCAAACAAGAGGAGGAAATGGCAAGAGGACTTGGTCCGTTCACTAGCACATGCCAAGCAAGCAAAGAGTCCAAACTTGTCAATCTATCACTCAACTTATTCAAAGCATGCACTAGCTTTTATAATAGATTTCGCAAGAAGATAATAGCAAACAAATATGGCGGGGGTCCTTAAACAAATTGTAAATCCAAAAAATTTGCTAGATCGGCAAAAGGTCTGCTAATCCGTCGACAAGGATACATTCACAAGTCTACTAGACTAGCGAAAGGTCCAATAGCCTGGCGACAAAGATAAATTCACAAGTCTCCTAGACTGGCAAAAGGTCCGCTAGAGCCGCAACAAGGATAAATTTACAAATCCACTACACCGGTGAAAGGTCCCTAATCCAATGACAAGGTTGAATTCACAAGTCTGCTAGACTAACAAAAGGTCCACTAATCCAATGACAAGGATGAATTTACAAGTCCGATAGACCGACGAAAGGTTAGCTAATTCGGTGACAAGGATAAATTTACAAATTTTCTAGATTGATGAAAAGCCCGCTAATCTAGTGACAAGGATAAATCCACAAATTCGCTAGACTGGTGAAAGGTTTATTGATCTAGTGACAAGGGTAAATTCACAAGTCCACTAACGATGAATGTTCCATTAATCCGGAAACAAAGATAAATCCAAAGATTCGCTAGACAGATGAAAGGTCTAGTAATCCAGCAAAAGGATAAATCCAGAAATTCGTTGGACTGGCAAAAGGCCTACTAATATGGAGAAAGGATAAAATTAAGAACTTATTGAATCTCAACGCAAGGGAATAACTGTTGGCCTGGCACAATGGGACATCATTAGGCCACCATCATGGTGAAAGTTAGCAAATGCCGAATCTGAGGGCCTGCAGCAGCCAGGTTCGGGTACCATATCAGTAGAGCTAGACAAGTAGCTATGAGTGAATACCGTTATCTTGACCATCACCTTGCTTAGGCTCAATCAAAGTGGGGTTAACTGTAGATAGCTAAAAATGACATTTGTATTTTAATTGCCCAATGACGAAAGTTATGCCCCAACTTATACACTTAGGAGCCTTACAGAGTGAATAACAAAAATAAGAGCCCAATTAGTAAAATAAGGTCTAAGGAGAGCTCATAAATAAGTAGGACCAATGGGCCATCTCAAACTGGAATAGCCGGTTCACCAACAGAGAGCCCGGTAGGTTCGTTATACTTTCCCTCCCTCTCAAATTGTGTTTGTTTAATTAATTCTAATTCTAGTCTAAGGTTGATTAGTTTGTCGTGCTTAATCAGTCGGATCCTGGTTAAATTAGGGAATCTATTTAGACTAAGCCTAATAAAACTAGGAGTCAGTCTCCTTTACCTACGCTATATCGGTCTATTCAACCGCTATTTAAAGGCAGGATGCCCCAAGGGTTAAGGGCATAAAAAATTGGCGTCAATTATGCATTGAGAAACTGGCATTGTGAGAGAACTGAAAAATTATGAGAGATTTCTAGTTAAGATGTACTAAAACTAGAGAGGTGAAATCCTGAGTTTCTCACTGAGTGTATTAAAGCTTTAATCAGAAAAGGTGTCACTTTCTTCGGTTCCCAGGTAAAATCAGGTGGGTTATCCTGACGGCAAAATTTCTATCTTTCTCCTACTCTTCTTCTTGATCTTTCTTGTATGATTTTTGATTTCAACTGCTAAAGAAGTAATCTTTTAGTGGTTCCTACCCTAGTAATTTGTTTACTTTACTTTTGTTCTTATTGGACAAAAAATTTTATCTTTTGCATTATCAATGTTTATTTGTACTAATGTGATGTATGATTGTGTGATAGTGTAATTAAGTTTTTGATTTCTCATATCAAATAGTAGAAACTATTTGTGATGATGGATAGTGATGTAATGCACCCTATTGCATTGATATACCATCACCCTTGATTTTAGATCTTCAGTTAGAGACTAAGTAGTCAAGATGGTTCCCATACTAAAGATTGTTAGGAAGCCTTCCGAAAACGATTTTTGAAGTAAAATCAATTGTCCTTTGGGTTGTCCCTATTGATTGTGATTCACTTCGAAAAGGTAATTGTGGTTTGTAAACTTTCCTAAAGCTCACTAGTGAATGTACTTACGATTTAGTTATTTTCATCTTTTATTTTTTCATTCTTTTTTTTTTTGGCATAGCAATACTAATCCAAGACAGTGAAGCTAGCTGGACCAGGAATTGGATCCTGCATTAGCCTAGGAATCAGAGCGAGTTCTTGGAGCAAGCATGCTGTCCTGTTCTTGGAACAGACAGTAGTCACTACCAAGGATCTAGATCAGGTGACTAGGCCTAATTCTGGCCCACGAACCCGGCCTCCTGGATTGTGTATGCTGCCCTCTTCTTGGAATAAGTAATAGTCATTGTCGGGAATCTAGATAAGGTAGATGAGCCTGATTCTGGACCAAGAACCAAGTCGGTTCTTAGATCAAGATATGGATTCAGTTTCCTTATCAGTTCCTATAAAGCTACCAACTTTTTATTTCTAAATAAAAAATAAAAATTCATAATCAGTTTTGAAAATAAATAAAAATAACTACCCGGCAAATAAAGTGGAACTAGTCATGGGGGACTTGCGACCTAGGAGGCCCCTTGGAGTCATCCGTCCTTACAATGTTATACTTTTATACCATTCTCTCCCTCATCTTTCAAAAGAAATTCACATGAGCCTTCTCTACTTTTCAGTGAGAACCAATCACATGCACTTCATCATGAGATATCACAAGTCTAGCTGGACAATTTAACCATATTTATCTTCGTATATTTCTTTCACTGTTTACTTGTTGCCCTCTTATGCCCTTGCTTAGTACAATTAAACTCCCTCTGATGAACAACATTAGTCCTTGACTCTACCATGTCTCACATCAAAACCAATTCTAAAAGCAAATTCATTGTACAATTCAAACCCTTCATGCTATGATATGACTTTTTTCCCAATTAGTTCTCACTCTTCAGCTTACTTAACCAAAGTATGAACACATACTACTAACTTTTTCCCAAGGCTTTAATTGCTCAAACAACTGTGATTACTTCGTGTACCTTTGCTTTTCCATTTTCTTGATTAGAAAAGGCAAATCTAGCATAACAAGTGCAACTTTACTTAATAAACATGCAAAAAAATGTTTATATAAGGTAATCTGATCATTAGTAAGTATATTTGTGAACATTATTGATTGTTCGTATTACACTGAACAATAAATAAGACTCAGATATTTGTGAACATTATTGGATTTGTTTCTGAACATAACAAATTAAAATTGTAAGCATTTTTTAATATGTTTGTCAACATACTATGAACGTTACTCAATATATTTGTGAACATAAACTACTATACAAATTATATTTGTGAACATTAAAATTATATTTATAAAGTATAATTAAGTTAAAATATTTGTGGACATTACTTCAGATATTTGTGATCAAACATTCTAAAACAATGAATATTAGTTAACAAATCAAATAATCAGAATAACAAAATATTTAGGCTTCTCATTTGAACATTATACGATACATGCTTGTAACACACAAACTTCAAAATATTTGTGAACATTAATTACTATTATTGTGAGCATTATCTGCTGCAATTGAACGCTTTGATTAGCCTACCATATATTATCAACACTGACTTCAAATTAACAAAACAAAAGACATATCACATCAACATCTTCAAAAACTTCTAGATCACAATGTTTGTTTTTTTTTAAAAAAAAAACCTCTAGTAAATTATATTCACATAATCAAATTTTTCAAAATTATATTTAGGGTTTTGATTCCAAGTGCAAGAATGTTCAACACATTACTCATCCGAGAAAACTCATTCATTAAAATAACAATGCGTATATAATGACTGACATATTTAGGTTTGTATTCGAACCCTATAATATTTTCAAAATTGAAATAGCTTGATTATGAATATCACTATCAATAATAAGAGCAGATTTTGCACAATCATCTGTGAGAATTACTTGAAGTCAGAACTCGAAACAAAATCGAGTACCAACGAGGCTTAAATTGTCACAAAAATTGCATAACTTGGAGAGTAGGACTTTGCCAAATTTGAATAGGGTGTTAGATTCAGTCAAATTTCAAAAATAAAGGGCTAAATAAACATAACCACTAAAATGGAGGGCAATAGGGTGAAAACCAACATGTAAAACTACAACACGTTGCGTAAAGCTATTGGGATGTGCAATACATATGCGAGTCGGGGAAGAGGGTGTACAGAAAAAAGGAACATTTAGCCTACTTATATAATTTACAATCATAATTGATGATGTCCAGTAGTTGTTACATTATGGTTGTTCTCCTCAAAGTCAAGGCCTTCCATGATAAATTGTGTGCTGTTCCTTCCCTTATAGTGCATTTATTCTTACTATGTGTTTCTATTTTGCTTGTGCTCCCAACATGTAGTATTAGAGTGAGTTTAATCCCAGCAAGTGATATTAGAGTTGTTTGTGGTCATGCCTCACTTTGTGGCGGGGAGCATGAATTGGGTTATAGGGGTGTAATTTAAAGAAGGTAGAAGATCAAATTAAGGCTAGGAAAGTGTGGGCCTAGAGATTTTTCTCGACAGCCAGCTGGTCTAGCTTTGGACCAATTTAGGTGAACCAATCAACTGAAAATATTACTTGACTATGTTTTAGCCACTCCTTGGTTAGCATTTTCTGTGATTTTGATAGGAGACTGAAAAGTGCCGAAGAATTGAACTTAAGATAAACATGAATTGATGTGAACTCAAACTTCACTTAAGCTAAACAGGATATGAGTGAAACTTGAACCCAAATTGAAGTGGTTGAAAGACCAAACTTAAACCTAACTGAATTGTTAGGAAATTGGATAGGACTTGAACCTAAACCTAGCAACACCTTGAAGGTTCTTTATATACTTAGGTGTTCTCTACGTATTGCTAAAAAACTAAAAGGAACTTAGAGAACGTGATCAGAACCTAAACTTGGACCTGAACCAATGAATTCAACGTAACTTAAACTTAAGGGAACTTGAGCTGCAAATCATTCTATATGTTATGTGTGTATAATGGGTTGCCTTAGAGCACCTTGTGAGTGATTTGCGTAAATGTCAGTGAATGATTTTTTGGATGTGAGGTGGTGCAAGCTCTTGGATTCTAATGTGGTTGGCTGGAAAAAAAAAAAAAAAAAGTGAGTTTTGAATCAAGTTAATATTAGCGGTTTGACAAAAGCATTGCCTAGCTTTGTCTTAAACGAGGTGCAGATAAAATGATTCGAGTGGTATGGATTGTGATTAAATTTGAAAGCTTTATACATCGGTTCACTTGTTTTGTGTGAGAGCAATTTATTGGTTAGTTGGTAGTGTGGTTTAAATGATCTAAATTAGATGGAATTTGATAAGTTTTATACTTTTGAACCTAAAAGTGCTATTATAACTAATTAATCTTTGAAAGCAACTTGCAAACCATGAGAGTTGTTGTTTTTCCTAAACTGAATAGTTCATTACTATGCAAAGTTGCTTCTTGAAATGGGAGTTTTTAAAGAAAATTTTATAAAGTGGGATGCCTTTTTAAAGCCTTCTTAATTGATCTATGTGGCCTTGAAAGATGTAACAGGCTAAAAAGTCTAGCACCATAGGACTCCTGATGTGTTTAGGAATTCCTAATTCACCTATACATCTAGATTAATGGTATAGTGCTAATAGGGCACTCAATCTCGTGGTTAGGTGATAGAAGACTATGTAGTCTTGGATTTTTAATTAACCTGTGCGGTCAGGTTAATAGAGCTCCTTCTTGACTTCCATATCAGTTGAATTGTGATCACCCAAGTGTAGCCTCATGCCTAAACTCCCTTTACTCAGCTAGAAGCTGAGTAGCTAGTGTTCAAATGAGGCTGACTCAAAACACGAAAAAAGTTTGTTAGTATCAAATCATTTAACTTAGTGTTGGCTTTGCTTTTGCCTAGGTTGATGCTTTTCTACCCAATTATCCATCCTTTTGGTAAAATGTGTTTTACGTATTACTCGCAGTTGATTTTAAGAGTCTTATTGTCTCATAAAGTGGCATAAGGTTGATTTATTATATTGTCAAACTATTATCATGTGCAAATGTTTCGGATTTTGGATGCCGGTCATCTATTGAGTGCATGGTTCGTTCGCTCCTTTTTCTTTTCCCTTTTTTGAGGCTCAAAGTAAGTGCGTATAGCCAATTGAAGGTTCCTACATGCTTTTTGTAGATTGATGACTTCTTTTTGCTGAAACTTGCTCAGTAGATGCCTTGAAAATTGTTAGGTTCAAATGGTTAGGTGTAAATAAGTAGAAAGTGTTACAAGACAATTATGTATGTAGAAGGACTTTGGAGGCACGGTTTAGCTTGACTCTTCTACTGCTTGGTTGGCTACTTTTTCCAATCCCGTTTATGTTTGTCATAGGTTAAAGATGTGGTTTGATGCTAATTACATTATTTAGCATGGATGAGTTCACTCAGGGTCGTGTAGGCCCAACTTGAAAAAAATATTACGCCATTTTTAGAGTTAGGTTAATGAAATGTAAACCTACATCTTAACTGGCTTTAAGGGCGATGTGGTATTCCTCTATAGGGGGTGAGGCATGTCAGTGTTACATTTAGTAGTAGGATAACCTGGAGTATTAAGGGCATGTTCTTTTCGTTGGTAAATCACATTTACTAACATCAACCAACTTCAACCTACTTCAATCCACTTCAACCAACTTCTACCAACTCTAACAAAAAACCTCAACTTCAACCTATTTTAACCAATTTCAACCAACTTCAACCTATCTCCTTTAAATGTTCACAATTTATAAATTATTATGTGAAAATTAATTATGTTTTCAATCAAAAAATACCATTTAGTAATTTTTTTTGTGTTGGTGTATTGAAGTAGTAATTTATAAATTATTATGTAACAATTATACTTATAAAAACTTCCTCTATAAGTACATTAAAAAATATCATAAATAATTTTTTTGATGCAAAAGGTCATAAATAATTTAAAAATTATTAATGTATTAGCATTTACAACAACACTTATTAAATTATTCTCACTTTTTACATTAATCAACTTTCACCCGTCATACAAAAGAAAATGTATCAGCTTCTTCCAACTTCAATCCACTGCAACCTACTTCTTCCTACTTTTACCCACTTCAACAAAAAATATCAACTTCAACCCACTTTTACTAATATTAACTAACTTCACCTATTTTCCAACGAAAAAAACAGGGGCTAAGGAGGACAAAAAATTTTACTTTGCACTTAATCCACAAACATGAATAATAGCTACAGAGTAGTAGGAGTATCCTGAATCTCTCTCCTATTCCTAATCACCTCCTCCCAAACAGGGCCTTGCTTGCTCACTTGATGAGTGCTTGGATTAAAATACCACTAGACTATTCCAAAAAATCAAAAATGCCACTAGAACAATTTTGAACCATAAAATGCCATTGAACTCATGAAACACGTAATGAATGTCATGGTAACCAGGTGTAGTAGGTGAAATGATAAAAAAATCACTATTAACCAATTGAATAAGGGCTGAAGGAATTTTCAAAAAGGAAATTGCTGATATGATTTATTTTGTTTCTCTTTCTTCCCTCCAAATCTTGTCCCTTATCTTCCTTGCTTGCATATATAACCCCTCTTTATCATAACCCCTTTCTCTCTCTAATGTTGCAAACCCTACAACCCAAATTGCGAGCAGCTTTTGAAGAAGAAGAAGCCAAATGAAGTCGATTGTGTGGATGAAGTCGACTGAAGCAATTGATCAGCAAATTGTGAAAGTAATTTTTAGGGTTTTCATAATATTTGAAGAAATTGGAATAATTCCAAAGTGAAGAATGTATGAAAAGGGTTTTCGTAATGCTTATCAAAATTTTGCATCTCTTACCACATAAACAACACCTTTCGCAATCTAAGAAGCAGCGACAAAATTTGAAAGCATGTGTCAGAGTTCAACTAGACGAAACAGACATTTTCACATTCTTCAGGGTTGGATCTATGAGGAATTTCGATTTACGAACTCAATTTTCTTAATTTATACGTAATTAAATTAAAGCTTAATTGCTCTCGTTAGGATTTCTACATGAAACCCTTGCTCTTCAATTTAGGGGTGAATGGACCAAATGAATGGAAAAAAAATGAAGAGAGGGTTAATTGACTGTCTCCTAACTTTTTTGTTATTTCCCTTCTCAAATTAACAGCCACAATGTTTCCTAAAATAAATAAATAAATATCAACCTGCAACAATGGGTCATATTGTGATATGGTGACTTTTTAAATTTTTTAGATGAAACTAGTGGCATTGCATGACTTGAAATAATTTCAGTGATATTTTTAACTTTTTAGGATAATTGAGTGGCAATCACTTGACAGTCAGCCTCTCCAAACCAGGGTCGCCGTTGAAGTCCGTCATTATCGATTGCCATCAACTTCTCTCTCTCTCTCTCTCTCTCTCTCTCTCTCTTCCCTTGCCCGGCATTTGCCTGAAAGTGCCATCTTCTTCTACCAGGTGTGAGCCAGAGATGTACTATCACTATCTTATCTCTTCTCATCTTTGTCTGTATTTCTTCCCTGCTTGCTTCAATTTTTTAAAGCTCAATGGACAAATACTGGGTTTCTTTTCAAAAACTTTGTTTTACATTTTGAATTAGGTTTTCTAATGTATCAATTTATTGTTGTACTCATGAATTTGTTCAACTTTTTTTCTAGAGTATGAACTGAGCTTGCCTTGGCTTAGCGTTGTGATACATGAATAATACAAGTCAGTCATGTGAGAAGCAGGTGACTGGTGTTAGAAATTGGCGCCAACCTTTACCTTCAAAATACGGTTCCGGGATTTCTGTTAGGCAACAACCACTTGCCCTCATTTCTAGGAAAGTTGTTAGCAGGGGTGAAGGATTCAGGCTATAAGACCTGAACTTCATTGTAATAAGGAAGGGAATGAATATTACAGTCTTATTTTCTCTCTCTATTTTCTCTCCGCTATTCTTCCCAAATTAGCACTCAACTCTTTTGATTTCCCTCGAGCCCTAGCTAGCTCCTAAGAATCATATCAATTTGGTATCAGAGCTTCAGAACCTTAGAACTGATCACCACCATCTTCTACGTTGATTCAAACTGAATCAATCTTATCCTACTTCTTCAATCTGCATTTACCATTTGAGAATGACGAGGTTAGACGATGTACAATAACAATTACAGCAGAACATTGATGTTTGGAACACACAGCTGGGAGGCGAGCTGGCAACTCTTAGAGCTGATCAGGAACGAGCGATTGGACAGCTAAGAGAGCTCATTATAGGTCTTATTGTGCAAGTCACATAGCTCACGACCAGAATGCAGGAATATGGGGCGCACAATGGTAATCCTCTCTCTCGTTTGTCCAGAGTAGACTTTCCAAAGTTTGATGGTGAAGATGTAAGGGGTTGGGTATATAGATGTGATCAATTTTTTACAATAGATAATGTGGCGAATAATATGAAGGTGAAAGTAGCATCAATTCACATGACTGGGAAGGCATTGCTGTGGCATCAATCTTTTATAAAAACTCAAGTCGAAGGGGGGTGGTCTGCTTAGGAAGATTATAAAACTGCAGTAGAAGCTTACCAAGAATCCTTTGATGCATTGCTCAATCGAGTTGATTTGACAGAAAAACAAGCTGTAAGCTGTTTCTTGAGTGGATTGACAGATGAAGTGCAAAACTCAGTGAGGGTGTTTAAGCCACAATCAATACACAATGCATATTGCTTAGCTAAACTTCAAGAGGCCACGATAGCCTCAATGGCCAGAAAGAAACCTATCCTTGATAAACCTACCCCTACTTTCAGGACCCCATCCTACCTCAACCCACAAAAAAGGCAAACCCATCCTTTCAATGTTCCCTATACTCATGCTACCCTTAGTTCACATAACAGGCAACCTTGCTCCTCAAATACCCCTTTCACCAATACTAAAACCAACACCAGAAGCCCTTCTCCTTCCTATGTTTGTTCTAAGAGTACCTCCTCTAGCTCTGGATCAGTAACTTCTAAGCCTAGAAGAATGCTCACTGCCAAGGAGCTAGAGGAAAAGAGAGCCAATAATATGTGCTTTTGGTGTGACGAGAAGTTCTATCCTAGCCATGAATGTAAGTCTCAGGTGTACAGACTGGAAGTGGTAGAAGAGGATGAGATAATGGAAGAAGATGATGGGAGGGAGGAAGAGGAGGTTCAGATAGTAGTGCAAGAAGAGGTGGTTCCGTATATTTCCATGAATGCTTTGACAGGGATGAATACCTTTCAGACAATGAGGATTAATGGAAGGGTAGGCTCACAACTCATACACATTCTGGTGGATTCAGGTAGTACCCATAATTTCTTGGATGTCACCACAGCTAAGAAGCTCAGGTGAAGTAGTTAAGATTCCTGCATTCATGGTGTCCATTGCTAATGGGGAGCAACTTCAATGTCAGTCTATGTGTAGGGGGTTCAAATGGGCACTACTGGGTAAGGAATATGTCATCGACGCCTTCCTTGTCCCACTAGGAAGCTATGACATGATTTTGGAAATTCAATGGTTGTCTACCCTTGGTTCCATTTTATGGAATTTTGAAGACTTAACCATGGCATTTCAGTATAAGGGGAAGAGGCACGTATTGAGGGGAAGCAAAAATGTAGAAGTAGGATGGTTAGGGAAAAACAAATAGAAGGCCATCTATCATTCTGTTCAGATGTTTGCATGACAAATCCAACCAGCAGAAGAGGTATTAGAAATCCAACAGGCTGAAGTCCTAGAACCACTATTGAGCAGTTTACTGGAAGAATTTTCGGATATTTTTGCTGAGCCTAAAGGTTTACCTCCTCACAGAGCTCATGATCACAAAATCGTGCTGAAGGAAGGAACCTCACCCATAATGTGAGACCTTATAGGTATCCTACTTTGCAAAAAGATATCATTGAGAGGACTATTTAAGAAATGTTAGAAGCTGGGGTAGTAAGACCCTCTAATAGTCCCTATTCTTCCCCTATTGTATTGGTAAAGAAAAAATATAGAAGTTAGAGACTATGTGTTGATTACAGACAGTTAAATAAACACACTACCTTGGATAAATTTCCCATTCCTATGGTGGAAGAGTTATTGGATGAGCTATATGAAGCTGCATATTTTTCTAAAATTGACCTCAGGTTAGGATATTTGCAAGTGAGAATGGCCCCTGAGGATGTGCCTAAGACTGCATTCAGAACTCATGAAGGGCATTATGAATTTCTTATGATGCCCTTTGGTCTTTCCAATGCTCCCTCCACATTTCAAGCCCTCATGAATCACATCTTCAAGCCCTTCTTGAGGAAATTTATATTAGTCTTCTTTGATGATATACTCATATATAACCTTACATATTCTCAGCATCTAAAGCATTTGAGGACTACTTTAGAACTTTTAAGAAAGAATACCTTGTTTGCAAAAAGGAGCAAGTGTAGCTTCAGTGAAACACCAGTAGAATACTTAGGTCATATTATTTCAACAAAAGGGGTTTCCACTGACCCTAGGAAGGTAGCAACTATGCAAGAATGGCCTACACCAAAGACAATCAAGGAGTTGAGGGGCTTCTTGGGATTAACTGGATATTACAAGAGGTTTATACATAAGTATGGGATCATTTGTAAGCCTCTGACTTCTCTGCTGAAAAAGAATTCTTTTCACTGGTCTGAAGAGGCCTAAGCAGCCTTTGAAGAACTTAAAGCAGCTATGGTGAGTGCTCCAGTTCTTGCTTTACCTAATTTTTCCAAAACCTTTGTTATTGAAACTGATGCATCTGGGGTGGGGTTTGGTGCTGTGTTGATGCAAGAATCTCACCTAATAGCCTATTTAAGTAAGGCTCTTGCTCCTAGACATCAAGCTCTCTCAGCTTATGAAAAGGAGTTTATGGCAGTGGTGAAGGCAGTAGAGAAATGGAGGCCATACTTATTGGGAAGGCATTTCATTATAAAAACTGACCATTTCAGTCTCAAATATTTGATGGAACAGAAAATCTCCACCTCTTTTCAGGGCAAATGGCTGCCCAAATTGTTGGGATATGACTATGAAATATGTTACAAGTAGGGTAAAGAGAATATGGTGGCTGATGGGTTGTCTAGATTACCTGTAGCCTAACTCCTAGCCCTAACTTTATCTTCTGTGCACTCTGACCTCTTGGAGAAAATACAGCAGTCTTAGACTAATGATAGTTAGATTCAAGAATTGATTCAGAAACTTTCCACTGGCATAGCAGTGCCTAGACATTCTTGGACTCAGGGAATTTTGTACAGGGATGGTAAAGTGGTGGTAGGAGGAGATAGAGAATTACACAACCACATCATCCAGCTTTTTCATGATTCAGCACTAGGTGGTCATTCTGGAGTAACTGTGACTACAAACAGAATCCAGCAGCTGTTCTTTTGGAAAGGGCTGCACCGAGATGTGAGGAATTTCATTAGAGCTTGCAGAACTTGTCAACAATATAAATCAGATTTGTCTGCTCCTGGGGGATTATTACAACCACTTCCTATCCTTAGGGCTGTTTGGGTGGATGTTTCTTTGGATTTCATTGAAGGCTTGCCCAAATCAAGCGGCAAGGACACTATTTTGGTTGTGGTAGACAGATTGAGTAAATATGCCCATTTCATTCCCTTGTCTCATCCTTTTTCAGCTGTCACTGTGGCCCAAGCATATTTTGATAATGTTTTCAAATTACATGGGGTTCCAAGGACTTTGGTAAGTGATAAGGACAAAGTGTTTGTCAGTAACTTTTGGGAAGAATTCTTTAGACTGTAGCATGTTTCTCTCCACATGTCTATAGCTTATCACCCACAATCTGATGGACAAACAGAGGTGGTTAATAGGTGCTTGGAAGGCTATCTAAGATGTATGGCAGGGGAGAAACCCATTGATTGGTCCTTGTGGATACCTCTTGCTGAATGGTGGTACAACACTAACTACCATTCCTCTATTGGCATTACTCCCTATGAGGTGGTCTATAGCTAACCCCCTGCACTGCATATTCCCTATGTACTTGGAGACAGTAATGTGGAGGTAGTTGATAGAAGCTTGAAACCTCGGGAAGAATGCATTGAAGTTTTGAAATATCACCTGACCAAAGCTCAGCAGAGAATGAAACAACAGGCTGATAAACATAGGTCTGAGAGGACCCTCGATATTGGAGATCTCACTTATGTTAAGTTCCAACCTTACAAGCAACACTCCATGGCTCTAAGGAATAATCAGACGTTGGGATCAAAGTTTTTTGGACCTTTCCCTGTGGTAGCTAGAGTGGGCACCGTGGCCTATAGGTTGCAACTACCTCCCTCTACTAGAATCCATCCAGTATTCCATATATCCCTATTGAAGAAGCATGTGGGGGGTACTGAGGTGCAGGGCATTTTACCTGATGTGGATGACTTTGGCCTGTTAACAGTTGAACCCATTGCCATCCTAGATAGGAAACTTGGAAAGAAGGGAAACCATGCTGTGGTGTATGTTTTAATCCACTGGTCCAACAAACCTAAGGAGGACTCTACGTGGGAGCTATATGATGATATTGCAGCCAGGTTTCCTCATTTCAATATGGCAGCCTAAAGCTTGAGGACAAGCTCCTCGAAGGGGGGCAAATTGATACGTGAATAATACAAGTCAGTCATGTGAGAAGCAAGTGACTGATGTTAGAAATTGGCGCCAACCTTTACCTTCAAAATACGGTTCTGGTACTTCTATTAGGCAGCAATCACTTGGCCTCATTTCTAGGAAAGTTGTTAGCAGGGGCGAAGGATTTAGGCTATAATACCTGAACTTCATTATAATAAGGAAGGGAATGAATATTACAGTCTTATTTTCTCTCTCTATTTTCTCTCCCCTGTTCTTCCCAAATTAGCACTCAACTCTTTTGATTTCCGTCGAGCCCTAGCTAGTCCTAGGAATCGTATCACGTTGCTCTTGCCCAAATTGTGTGTCGATTATGTGAAATATGTGTTATTCAGTTGTTGTCGAAACAAATGTCATTCATGTGATTTTCCTTGATTCTATTAGCTGCAGGAGCGGAGCTATTAAGGTGCACGGTGTGTAAATTGACACCCCAACTTTTTGGGGGGAAAAAAATAAGTATAGTATATCCTGGGCAAAAAACAAAAGTATATATATATGAATTATTTCTTGGGAAATTTGCAAAGGTTTGTAAAAACTAGTAGAGTGGTTGGCCGGCAATGGTATGTGCAAGAAGCTGCATGTTCGATTCTCACGCCACGCCTTACGTGGTTTTTTTTCTTTGAACTTTTGCCACTTCAATTTAAGCTCTCTAATCGATTCTCACGCCACGCCTTACGTGGTTTTTTTCCTTTGAACTTTTGCCACTTCAATTTAAGCTCTCTAATTCGCTCCCTATCCCTATTTCTCTTTCACACCGCAGAAACCCATGAGCGCGCCCCACCCCGGAACTCTCGCTCTCTCTCTGCTCAGCTGCCTCGCCCCCTTCCGCCGCCAGTAGTGGCCCACCGCCACCGGACGGCCGACGCAGCTGAGCCCGCCACCGCCTCTGTAGTCTCCAGCCACCGAGCCACGCCTGACGCCTCCAACCTCCTCCTCCTCTAGTCTAATTCCAAATTTAAAGTGAAGGCCAAAATCCTCAATTTTGGTTTTTAATTTTGTTATTTTGTAAATAATTATGTTTACTTTACTGATTTTAGTTAGATTCATGTTAATTAATTGATTTTAGTTAGATTCATGCCAATCTAGCTGGGCAACCTCTGGCTGTGCTTGCTAGCGATCATGCCAGTGCAGTTTAGAGTTTCCCCCCTCTTTGTGGGAGCTAGATGAACTAGAACTCAGTTTGTGTTCAAAAAGGAGGATTCTAGTGTTCAAAAAGCTTTCGAGCAACATATTCTAACTTGTTGAGCAAATTTGTACATGTTTGCAGCATGGTGGGGCTATCAATTGGTGAAAAGAATTTCATACGTGGTGGAATTGCCCAAGACCTTCGTTGTGATGGCCGCAAACGATTGAGCTACCGGCCGATTGGTGTTGAGACCGGGGTTATTCCACAGGTATGATAACTTGATGCTATTTCCTCCGAAGGTAGTTGTCCCACGTTTGCTACCAGCTTGTTTGGATTGAAGGAATTCGTAGTAGAAGCAAGAATTGATAGGCAAGTGGGTTATTTTCTAGAGTTGGTTTGTAAATGAGAACAGGAAGCAATTTCTGAGAAGAGGTCCATCCTTTTGTTTCTTTTGTTTCTCCCATTTTGATGGCATTTGGAAGGACAGAAAATGAACAAAAAACTTGAACTTACTGGGCATTTTATAGGTAGGAGATATTTGGTGCCATTCTAGAAGTGGAATGTGAGTTTAGATGGGGGATTGGGAATAGGCCAATTACTGATCACTTGTTTTGTATGTGTGAATTAAAATTTGGGATCCACAAGCAGCTTTATAAATGCTTTTGTAAATGTAAAACATATGGTTTTATTATTTAATGGGAATTTAGTCACTTTTTCTTTTATCAATTCCGCTTCCTATTTTCCACTTTCCCCCATGGTGCTAAATGTGTTGGAATTGGAGGCATCTATTTAGTTAGTTCCTTTGTGTTTTAGAATTCCCATATTCGTTAGCTTTCCAATAGGAAGGATTGAAATCCTTTTCCTATTCCCAACCTAGAATTCCCACATACCAAATTGTTCCTGTTCTTTTCTTCTTACTACTAACCAAACATGCAAAAGAGTGGGACCTTCCTTTCATTTTTTTCCCATGAATCTTAGCAATGAAAGTGGAAATATTGAGTTATTGACGCTTTCTTTGTTTTCCAAACATTTCTTTGCTCTTGGTTTATTTTCGTTTCCTCCGACAAGTTTGGGCTAGAGACACATCACATTTGTTTTGACAAAACAAGGCTATTTGACAGGCTTAGTGCTTCTGAGGTTGCCCAAACTATTGATACATCCAACTCATTGGTTTTTTTCTGTATTCATGTGTTCTAAATTTATCTTTCGTCCTCTGTTGGCTCCATGATAGGCAAATGGTTCAGCGAGAGTAAGGGTAGGGGGAACAGATATTATCGCCAGTGTTAAGGTATTAGCCCCATTTTGTTCAATGATGTGCTTATTTCTTTATGCACAAGTAACCCATGTTTAATTTTGGTTCATAGATGAACTTTGCTATGTTTGCATGTCATTGAATTGCAGGCTGAATTGGGGAGACCTAATCCATCTCAACCTGACCAAGGAAAAGTTTCTATAAATATAGACTGCAGTGCAACAGCCGCACCTATCTTTCAGGTTCTTGTTTACGTGCATTGCTTATTCGGTTAAATGATTGTTATGTCTAACTTGAAACAAATGTCACGGTCTTTGCTTTATTTTTTATTTTTTATTTATTGTTCTCTACCATTTTTTTGGGGGGAGGGGGTTTGAATATTTGGGAGTTAGCACCTTTCAGATCTGACGATCCAATATGAACAACTTCTGTACAGTTAGATTATTAGGTAGGACTAACTTCCTTTGCCCTGCCATAAGTGGGGTATTGGTTTAGTTTGCTTGGATGTTGCTGATATTGAATGTCATCTTGGATGACTGTGTATTTATTTTGTATTGGGACAAGTGACCATATATAGGATATGTTTTGCACAGGGCAAAGGTGGTGAGGCTTTGTCAACAGAGCTTGCGGTTGCTCTTAGGCGCTGCCTCTTGGGCGGTAAAAGTGGAGCAGGTGGCAAATTATGTTTGGATATCAAAAAAGCTGTATATCTGTCTTTCATTTGTGTTATTTCAGATGGCAAAACTGCCTCTTCAGACAAGTGCAGAGCTGTTAACGTATTTTATTTCAGGGGCTGGGATTGATCTCTCATGTCTCTCCATCGTTGAAGGGAAGGTTTGCTGGGATCTTTATATTGATGGTCTTGTGGTTAGTTCAGATGGAAATCTGCTTGATGCGCTGGGAGCTGCGATCAAGGTATTAACTTTAGTCTCTTTTTTTTTTTTTTCAGCTTCGTAATTTACTGGATGCCACATTTTTTGTTGCACCTGTACGTCGTCCCAGTTTAGTGTGTCATAATAATATCACCCTATGCCTTATGTAATGCAGTGTTGTGAAAAGCCAACGGTTTGTTATATCACCCTATGCCTTATGTAATCTAGTGTTGTGAAAAGCCAACAGTTTATTATATTTATATCACGTTTTGTCATAATGCAGAAAGGTTATCCTTTCCTGCATTAGTTGTGCGTACGGGGTACCTGTTGATTAGAGGGTGCTTATCTGAGCAAATATGAAAATTCTTCAAGCACTTGCTGTCAACACCAGACGTACTTTAGTTCCTTGATTTTCTTTCTTTCGTTCAAGACTTTCCATGCCAACATCGAGATGTATATTCTTTCCTGGGTGCCAGTGTGGCTTCAAATGTGAAAAATTATATTGCTATCATTATATTATTCTTAAATATGTGCTGCTACAAATGTGAAACTGATATTATTATCATGATTATTATTTTTGGACATTCCTATTCCCTACAGTGTAATATGCTATTCATACTGCAGAAGGGCTGAGAAGGGCTTTTGTTCAGAGACTATGTTAACTGATGCTTCTGTTTCTTTGCAGGCTGCTTTGAGCAATACTGGCGTTCCAAAAGTTAATGTTATTGCAGCTGATGCTACATCAGCTGATAATCAGCCTGAGGTTGATGTGAGTGATGAAGAGTTTTTGCAGTTTGACACTTCTACTGTACCTGTTATAATGACATTAATCAAGGTATTACTTCATTTGTGAATTTCTTGTTAGCACAAGCATGTTTGTTTGGTGAAATGCTGCTTCTCTAACGTCTGGTAAAGTGTTATTCCATCGGGCCGAAGTTGTATTAATTTTCGGGTCAGAAGTGTTCAAGTCTGATCATTTTGGATCAAGGTCGTTAATATTATGTTCATGCTTGCCGTTGGCATACCCAACAAGCATGTCAAGAACATTCAATATACATTCGTCAGGCAAATATGGGTTGGGTTGGTTCGGTTTCAGTCAAAACTAATAAGCTTTATTCAGGACTTAACTCATGCCAATCCCATGTGAGGTAATCGGTCAGAGTTCATTTTTATAAGCTGTGCTTAGCTGATCTACCATCATCCACATAGCCCATATTCAAGGAAGTTTTTATCTGAAATCCTTTTGCATATGATTTGTAGGTGGGGAAACACTACATAGTCGATGCAACTGAAGAGGAGGAATCACAAATGAGTTCAGCCATCTCTATGTCTATCAACAGGCAGGGTCATATATGTGGTCTGACCAAGCGAGGGGGAGCAGGTGTTGATCCAAGTATCGTACTTGACATGATTTCAGTGGCAAAACATGTCAGCGAGCATTTCATAAACACGCTAGACTCAGAAATAGCTGCTGCTGAAGCCCGTGAGGACGATTCATGAGACTTGTTACACTAGAAAAGGGCTAAGCTTTGAAGTTTTGCAGAACTAGTGAAGCTAGGCTAGAGTTGAGGTATGATGTCAACAATGATGCTGTCTGAATTCATTATGTAATTGAGCCTTATAGCTCCATGTATGTCGAACTGCTTGAAGATGAAATGTTACATGGTATAGCACTCTCTGAATACATGGGCAACATTATACCATCCACCCAACCGTTGACTTCGGTTCGTGTATTGAATATTGATTAAGTACAGATCAAACACCCAGCTGCTAGCTAGTAAAACAGAATTATAAACAAGTGACTGTTCAAACAGAATTAAACAGGCGAGGGGGGACAGGGATGGGTTGGATGGTATTGATATGATTATCCTAATTAGACAACTTAATCGAAGAACTTGGGATCGTAGCCATTGCTAGAGGTAGCAAGAATGTAGTAAGCGACGATGTGTCCGATGGAGCCCCAGGCAAGAACGTCGACGATGTTGAACCCAACAGGGTCGTTGGACTTGAGAAGGCTGACATACTCCTTGGCCCTGGTGTCTCCAGCCTCGTAGTGTGTCTTGCCATTTTGCTCAGGCACCTGCTTGGCCACATTCTCTCTTTGGAAGTTGAAGAACACGAACCTTCCTAGGAAAAGCGACAGGCCGGTGCTCAGGCTGATCACCAGTGATGGGTTCAGCTCGGCCTTGCACACCATTGAGCCACAGCGTTGCTTCACAGTTCTAACACCCGTCTGGTTCGGTGAGACCATGGTCTCGTGGCGAAGACCTTGGAAGGTGCTGCATTTGAGCAGCTGTGGCTTGTCTAGGCTCGGACGGCGGGCGCAGCTTGGGGTGCATAGAGGGCCCACTAGACTACTTGATGCAGCTGCAGCCATTTCTCCTGCTTAACTTGGATCAGTGATTTGGTACGTTTGGGATCAAAGTACCAAGTGGGATATGAGATTAGTGAGCTAAGGAGGAGAGAGAACAGGGATGAAACAGAGGATATTATATCAAGTGAATTTGAGAAGACTACCTGGTAGCCACATGTTCATACACAAGAGTGCCCATCCAATCCCAATCGGTGAGGACCTGCTCACTTCGCTTGCAAAGATATCTTGTGATTTTTGGAGCTGACGTGTCCTCCTTTCATGGGCTGTTTTTGGATCATGGATTGCATCTCCTTGGAATTGGATATCCTTCTTTGTGCTATGTTAGTGTCTATAGACGATGAGATGTAAAACCTAAATATGTTTTCTTTTAATTAATGGATCATGCTATTTTACCGAATTGAGACGGATATAGACTTGGCAGAGGTGATGTCAGACTCGAATCCGAATTGCCTGGTCCAGATCCATACTAGAATTGAGACTCAAAGTTAATTAGGCTAACTCCATTTGGTGTCAAGCGTAAACTACTTCAATGCGAACAAGATATTTCCTCATAAAACTAGTTTATTAGAATGAATGTCAACGAACCAAAAGTGACCGTTCTGGCCCCAATCAAAACTAAAACTTTATAGAGCCAAACTTGACCCACCCAAAATTATATTAAACCACCATAAGGAACAGTTTGTTGTGTGTAGTGAATAGGTAGCAGGCACTACGGTGAACAGGTTAGGCAGTGCACCAAATTATGGGTTTGTTGTTGGGCCAACACTATTTGAATGTTAGGAAGTTGATCAAAATATGGGTTTGTTGTTGGTCCAACCTTATTTAAATGTTATTTTTATAAATGAACAATTTACTATACATTCGGCTAGATATTTGCTTGATTTAAACAAACTCTGCTTGACTTAATCAATATTCAATATATTGCCCACTTAGCGGATTCTATAAGGAACACATCATGTTAAATGGTAATTGGTCAGGATAGTTGAGTGGTTTCCACTGGTCAATTGCCAAATTTGGCGACAATGGAATGCAGCTAACACCGGTGCATAACAGTAGGCATGCTTATCTAACTGGGTATAAAGGTCCGGGTAATCGTCAAAACTAGTTACTCCAAGCATTCTGATCTAGTCGAATGAATGATAAATCTAGCCAAAAGACTGCTTGGTCTAAGTCATGATGATTCTCCAGGAGGGGTAACTTAATTCTGATAGCAACTGTACAGTGTAATTCTCTTATTAGAAAAAATGCTACATGACGTAATTTATCAGAGCTGCATGCATCATAGCTTTAGCTAACCAGTGTTTAGCAGTACTAATGACTAATCTGGTCGAAATTATGATAATGTATGATTTTTTATATAAGTAACATTTACTATGTAGGATGTTTTACTTAAAATGATTGCGAATCAGAGAGAGTTATACAATTCTTTAACTAGCTAAATAAAAAGAAATTAATTTCATAAGCAAATCCATAGATGTCAGTTAGTTCAATTGATACAGTATTTGAGAGTAACAAAAACCTGAATTCGAACCTCACCTATACTAACACTTATGCCTCAATTATACCACCAAAAAAATCATGAACATAAAGTATTGGACTTAGGGCCTGTTCTTTTCATAGGTAAATTTTAAAATTCCAACCTCAACATATTTCAATCACTTCAACATACTTCAACCCACTTCTATTATTTTAACTAAGTTTAATTTATCACATAAAAAAATTCAATCAATTTTAGCTTATTTCCACTCACTTCAATCTACCTCAATCTATTTCAATCCACTTTACTCTTTTATCCATCCAATTTACTCACAAAAAGAACAGATGTTAAGTACTTTGCTCACTAGTCACTATCCCAACAAAGGAAAGTTTGGGGGGGGGGGGGGGGGGGGGGGGGGGGGGGAGCGGGTTTTCTGTGACGTGAATTATGCACCAAGTAAAAGCCCAAACCGGCTAGCTCTCACATCAACCCACGTTGTGCTAAATCCTCTAGAGTGAAGCATAATTGACTCGCGGTAAAATAAGCCGCCATTGCTTCTATATGTAATTAAAATAATCTTTGGCTCAATCCCATTTCCACTAATCTGCCGCCCACTCACCACTACTCTTGTCTCCTTAATTTGAATTAAAAACTATTGGCGGTTATTTCATACAATTGTGCAACATATCTTTCTTTGTCTAATAATAAAAATAGTACCATTGGCATCTTGCACATATTATGATAACTATAAGACATGCAAATTCAGGCATCCTGAAAATAAGATAAATTGAAACCAAATTATTAAAAAAAAAGGACCCAACATTTGCCAAGAGAGTAGAATACTCCTTCCTTTTTTGTAATTGATTTTTATTTTTTCATTTATTTGCCTAGCTACTAAATGAAATATCCGTCTTAATTACATGAAAAAAAATTATTATTAAACAATCAACCCCAAATACCTTAAATTCAAAGCTTAATATTTAATATTATCCAAATAAAATTGGGGGTGTTGTGTTGACTTTTGGTAAAAGTTGAGTGTTTAATAAATATTTTTCCATTTTGAAATTTATGCATAGGATTCAATGGTTTGTGGCCCAAAAATCAATTAGATAACTAGTATTTCTAGCGTCCACATCTTCTACATGCAATAAGTGAGAGGGAAAATGTAAACACCATCACTAAAAGCAGCCCAAGTAGGACTTAAAATATCCATCCAAATTATATCTATTATCTCTATCAATATGAAGTATTTCCTTATTGTGAACTAATATCAACAACACTAAAATCAGCGATACAGAATCAAAAAAAAAGTATTCTTATTTCGGACTATTATTTTAGTTTTCACATACAACAACCCCTCCTCTCAATACGGGTCCTGCTTTTGTGGGGTATGGAAAGATATAGATATAAGTAACCTTACCTTTACAGGCGACTCTGAGTGAAGGGACGCTAACTCCCAGAGACCCACATAAAAATAGTTTGAGAAAATATTTAAAAGTTGAAAAGTAATGATAGATAGAAGGGTTGACAACAATGCATATTTATACACATATACATGTATATACATAGCCATACACACACACACACGCACACACA